>JARYZH020000069.1:1998174-2170674 GCA_030021035.2 Notholithocarpus densiflorus | reverse complement strand
GAAATCTAATGAGATGGCCAAGTGCTACATCCTAGCAATTATCTCAAATGTTCTACAGCATCAAATGCAGGATGTAGAACTAGCTTCAGACATTATGCTAAGTCTGAAGGAGATGTTTGGTGAGCAAGGTTATTCTGCAAGGCAAGAGACCATGAGGCAAATTTATAATACCAAAATGACTGAAGGCAGTTCAGTGAAAGAGCATTGTCTTACAATGATCTCTAATCTAAATACATTGGAAGTTTTAGGTGCCGATATTGATGGAGAATCCCAAGTGGATATGATACTCTAGTCACTACTGAAATCATTCAAGGAATTCAGACTTAATTGGTAGCGGTGGAAGGCATTCTTGGTACTTCTAATGTTGATGCCAATATGGCTGAAACTTCTACTTCTCAACCTAAGTCGAAAGGCAAGAGTAAGAAGAAGAAGAAGAAGGACTTCACCAAGCAAGAGGGTAATCAAATTGCCTTAGGGGTTGTCGACAAAGGAAAGAAGATCAAAGGAAAGTGTTTCCATTGTGGTGAGAAAGGACATTGGAAGAGGAATTGTCCAAAATTCAAGGCTGCCAATAATAAGGGTATGAATAGTTCATTCATCCTTAATATATGTTTAGTACAAAATCCCACGGATTCCTGGTGTGTGGATTCAGGTTGTATTAATCATATCTGCAATTCTTTGCAGGGGTTCTAGGAGACTAGAAAGCTTAACGAAGGGGAATTGTTTCTTACTTTGGCTTATGGGAGTAGGATTCCGGTTGTAGCTGCTGGTGTTTTTAATTTATGTTTTGAGTCTAGAGTTTTAATATTGGAAGACTGTCTGTATGTACCTAATGTTCGTAGGAATTTGATTTCTGCAACTTATTTAGGTAAACATAGATATTGTGTTATCCTTAAAGACAATGTTGTAATAAAGAAGGGTAAAATGTTTATCTGTTCTGGCAATATTGTGGATGATCTTTATATTTTAACTCCTAATAAGCATGAATTATATAATTCTGAATTAGATAATGACTCTCATGTAAAATCATTAAAGAGAAAGTTTCCTTCTACTAGTGATGCATATTTTTGGCACTTGCGTTTAGGTCATATTAATTCAAACAGGATTCAAAGACTGATCAAAGATGGACTCTTAGAGCCCATGGACTTTGATGAATTTCCAGTTTGTGAATCTTGTTTGGAAGGTAAAATGACCAAACAACCTTTTAATGCAAAAGGTAGGAGAGCCTAAGATTTGCTAGAACTAGTACATTCAGATGTATGTGATCCTATGTCAATCCAGGCAAGAGGTGGCTATGATTATTTCATTACTTTCATTGATGATTACTCTAGATTTGGTTATGTGTACCTAATGAAACGGAAGTCTGAAACCTTTGAAAAGTTCAAAGAGTTTAGGGTTGAAGTTGAGAATCAATTGGGTAAATGCATAAAGGTCATTCGATCTGATCGTGGTGGCGAATACCTTCTTGGGGATTTCAAGGATTACTTAACTTGAAAATGGGATTGTATCCCAATTGACTGCACCTGGAACTCCACAAAAAAATGGTGTAGCAGAAAGAATGAATAGGACTCTTTTAGATATGGTTAGGTCCATGATGAGTTATTCAACTCTACCTATCTCTTTTTAGGGATATGCCTTAAATACTGCAATGTATCTTCTGAATTTAGTACCTTCGAAGTCTATTCCTAAAACACCTGTAGAGTTGTGGAATGGGCGTAAACCTAGTATGAGACATCTCCATATTTGGGGTTGCCCAGCACATGTGTTGAAAGGAAAGTCTGACAAGTTACAGCCTAAAACAGAAGTGCTTTTCTTTGTAGGGTATCCAAAAGGAACTGTTGGAGGTTTATTCTACAGTCATAAAAATAATAAAGTATTTGTTAGCACAAATGCCAAATTCTTGGAAAATGACTATATGAATTATTATACTCCTAGAAGTAGAGTTGTATTGGCTGAAATGAATGAACCTATAATTGAACAATCAATGGATGAAACTAGGGATGATGTGGCTGTATTAGATACACCACAAGATACTACTGATGAGATGTCTAGTACACAGGTGCCTCGTCGTAGTGGGTAGATTATTAGGCCACCTATAAGATTTATAGGTCTGGGAGAAACTTATGAAGCTATCTCAGAAGAGGCTGAAACTGATCATTATACTTATGATGAAGCAATAAATGATATAGATGCACATCATTGGGTCCAAGCTATGAAATCTGAATTAGATTCAATGTATTCCAATCATGTTTGGGATCTTGTAAATGCGCCTAATGGCATTAAACCTGTTGGTTGCAAATGGGTTTACAAGAGGAAGAGAAGGATAAATGGAAAGGTTGAAATCTTTAAAGTAAGGCTAGTGGCAAAAGGGTACACACAAAAAGAAGGTATCGATTATGAAGAAACCTTTTCACCAGTAGCAATGCTTAAATCTATCAAAATTCTCTTATCTATTTCTGCTCATTATGATTATGAAATTTGGCAAATGGATATCAAGACTACATTTCTTAATGGCAATCTTGAAGAGGAAATCTATATGATGCAACCGGAAGGTTTCATAGCTAAGAACCAAGAGCATATGGTATGCAAGTTGAAAATGTCCATTTATGGACTTAAGCAAGCATCTAGGTCAAGGAACATCATATTTGATCAAGCAATCAAGTCATTTAGTTTTGAACAAAATCTTGATGAACCATGTGTGTACAAAAGATATCAAGATAAAGTAGTAATGTTCCTAGTGCTTTATGTTGATGATATTCTACTCATTGGAAATGATGTAGGGGTAATGTCATCAGTAAAGGTTTGGTTGTCAAGCCAATTTGATATGAAGGACTTGGGTGAGGCTAACTTTATTCTAGGGATCAAGTTTTGGCTAGATCGTAAGAATAAGATGTTAGGCTTGTCACAAGCTAAGTACATAGATAAGGTTCTAGAACGGTTTAGCATCCAAAACTCCAAGAAATGATTACTTCCATTCAGACATGGAGTTCCTCTGTCTGATGACCAAAGGCCTAAGACTCAAGAGGAAGTAGATATGTTAAGACAAGTTTCTTATGCTTTTGTAGTGGGAAGTCTCATGTATGCCATGCTTTGTACTAGACCAGATATCTGTTATTCAGTTGGCATAGTCAGTCGATATCAATCAAATCCAGGATCAAAACATTGGCAAGCTATAAGCATATTCTCAAGTATCTACGAAGAACGAGAGATTATATGCTTGTTTACCGTTGTGAGGATTTGATTCCTATTGGCTATACAGATTCAGACTTTCAATCGGATCTAGATTTCAGAAAGTCCATATCGGGATGTGTATTCACCTTGAGAGGTGGAGCCATAAGTTGGAGGAGTGTTAAGCAATCTTGTATTGCAGACTCCACCATGGAAGCAGAGTATGTTGTTGCTTGTGTAGCGGCAAAAGAAGTTGTCTGGCTCAAGAAATTCCTTTCTGACCTTGGTGTAATAAGAATGGAGCAAGTTCCAATTACAATGTTTTGTGACAATAGTGGAGCAGTTGCACAATCTAAAGATCCAAGGAATCACAAGAAAGGAAAGCACATTGAGAGGAAGTACCACATCATTCGAGATATTGTTGCTCGTGGAGATGTGGTGGTAGCAAAGATTGAAAGTGCAAATAATCTAGTAGATCCATTTACCAAAGCCTTGCCTTAAAGGACTTTCGAGTCACATTTGGAGAGAATGGGAGTTAGATTAGTGCACAATAATCTTTAAGGCAAGTGGGAGATTGTTAGGATTAGTGCCCTTAAATCCTATTGTATGATGCTATGTATGACATTATGTATGACTTAATATTGTAATTAATAAAGTTGTTTTATTATCATCTGAAATAATAGTAACATGAATATTCGAACATTATCATATAGTCCATGAGATGCATAGTATGTGATTTATGTGAAAAGTCATAGAAGATATAAATCACAAGTTCTTTGTAAACTCAGAATTTAGTTCATAGTCGGTGATGAAATTGAGCGTTTCATCTGCGAAGACTATAACATATTAACTAAGATGATTTGTCTTGATCATGAAAGTTGTGACTTCTAGTTGATATGTTGATATGTTTTAAGAGTTAAGACATATTGAATTGGACCGCTGTGAGATTTATTATTCTCCTAACGACTATCAATTGAATAATAAATCTCACGACTTCTATTTACATGAACTCTTAATCCTGAGAGAATAATGGACTTGATCATGAAGTGTAGGTTGCTTTGATATATCAGGAGTGAGATCTAAAGTAACGGTCAAAACATCAGTATGTTGGGCAGTCATATTTAGTGTTGATGGAACATATATTATCAAGATAGAATTCATAGTCTCTTAATGGAGATACAAAATATTCCCTTGAGATAAGTTTAATGGATTTGTTATTCAGAATGTTAGGCTTAACTACTTTAGTAAATAGTTACTAAAGTATATATATTTATGAAATTAAATTTCATAAATATATAATGAATAACTTAAAGGATTAAACTGGGTATTCAAGGATTAAGATGTAGTAATCTACAAAGTGGCAGTCTACATTAATGACTTTGTATTACTACGAATATTTTATGAAGGGGTTGCATGTACAATAAAGTCTTGGGATATAATTTATTAATGAGGCCTAGAGCGCAATTATATTTATATAGTGGTATTAAATATAATTAATGGTAACTTTGGACTTGTCAAGAGTTGACAGAAAAGCCCAAGGCTCATTGGAGCTAGTGTCTTATTTGTTCCCTTTTGGTCTCACTCCAAGCCACAAAATTAAAGCCCAATTGGAAAGGCCCAAAAGACTAGCCCAATTAGATAATCAGTTATTAAGAGAGAAACATACAGAATTTTGTAAGAATATGAAATGGTTTGTATGTGAGTGTTGGACACTCTCTAATTCTCTCTTGAACAAATTCATATAACTGAATGAGAGACCACACTTCTTGGGCGTTAGTGGAATTCAAGTGAAGATTAAAAGTGTTCCCAAGTACTTCTAATCTTTGTTTAGAAATTCACCATACCAAGGTACACTCTCTTGTTCTTATATTCTGAAATTTACATAGCACATGTTATCAATTGCGAATAAAGTAGATCCGTTAATTTTCCGCTGCGTATGATACAAACATGTATTTTCTATTAGTATTTGTATTGATCAATGTGTGGTATAATTCTCTAAAATTATAAAAGAGTGATCCTCTTATTCAACCTCCTTGAAAGACTTATTGATTGAAATTGTGGTAATGTGATTTTGACTTGAACACCATATATCCTTCGATTTGGCTGAAGGATGGATTGAAGACCCTTGAAATAGAATTACAACGAATCTTTGGCTATAAGCTTGTTAGAAATTCTTTGTTTTTCGTGTTCTTCGCGTGTTTTTCTTCTTCGAAGGTTTATGGTGGAGTTCTTCAGATCATTTTGGGGCTTAAATCCGTAGAGCTTCGCTGATTTGTGGTTTCTTGAAGTTTCTGAAGTCTTCTGGGCTTGATTCCAGCAAACTTTAAGATCTAGGCAGTAGTTTGGATAATTCTACTTCGAATGTTCTTCATATTTGAGGTTGAAGTTCTTGAGGTTCTTAAAAGCTTTGAGGCTTGATTCCTGTAGAGTTTCTGTACTTCAGAGTGCTTCTGAATCTTCTTTGATGCTGCTTGAAGTGTAGATGTCTTGGTTAGGGATGGCAATGGGGCAGGGCAAGTCCAAAAGATGGGGTCTTCGCCCCTGCCCCACAAGATTTTGTCTTACCCCATCCCCACCCTGCCCTGCATGAGGGAGAAAATTTTCTTGCCCCATCCCCACCTCTTGGGACCCCGCGAATCCCCACCTCACCCCGTAAAACTCTACTTCTTGTTAATTTGCCCACAACTATTACAATTTTTCTAATAAAACCTATTTCATTAATAAAAATATACTTGAAGTTATAAATAAATTTATCACATCAAATCAAACTAATTTTTAGCAAAAAAATGAATAATTTTATTAAAGTGTTTAATAAAACTATATCACAAAAAAAAAAAAAAAAAAAAAAATCTCATAATACAAAATCAATGATTCAATAGTATATAAATTTGTTTATAATAAAGACAAAAGAAAATGTTAAAATTGGTACCTTATTTCCAACCTTGATAGAGAAAAAAAGAGGCAAAAAGTCTTGTTGGGTAGAATAAAATAAGCTGATGATATGTTTGTTTAAATAGAAGGGTTTTAGGGTTTTAAAAAAATTACAATTTAACCCTTATCAATGAGAAGCGAGACGGGTTGGGTCTAAAATGTCTAAACCCATCCCCGCCCCGCCCCGCCCCGCTCCACCGCCTTTGCGGGGCAGGGAAACTTGCATGGGGCGAAGTGGGGAGGGGCAGACAAAATTGTCATCCCTTTGTCTTGGTGTGTATGCCTTAGGAAGACTTCTATTTATAGGATTTTGGGGGTGGGTGAGCAACTCGTGGCGGAGTTTAATTGGTGACACATGTCACAGCCTGAGTGGAGGAGCTTTAAGACTTTTCCTTCAAGACACATGACATCGTTTGATTAGCCAAAATGTTTTAATTTTCTAGGTGACACATGTCAGCACTCAATTGGACTGCTTATGACATTGCTTAGAAACACTAATGTGTGATTGGCATTTTGCATGCTTTTTATGTTTTTATTTCAGTGACACTTAGCAAATCTCTATTAGTTTTTGAATGGTGATATTAGAAACTAGTAGCAGTATGTGGCGCTTTATAATTGGTCATACGTTGTGGATTTGATAGTATGATGTGTTAGCTTGTAATAAGTCAGAAATTTTCTCTCTTTACAAATATTATTTAGCCCTTATTAATATGAAATTTAATTTTGCAGGGTGAAATACGCCTACAAAACCTCAAAGGGGTGGGAATTGGGGCAAGGTTATTTGCCCGAATTTAAACAAAACCAATAACCATGCAATCCCTAATGTGAAAGGAGGACAAAGGAACGTAAAGGTGAGCACCTGGATTTGAAATTACGGAAAATTATACAAGGGACTCTATAATTTTCGGTAATTTCAACCAGTTTTCTCATTTGTAGTAAAAATTGGTTAAAGTCAGTGCTCAAAATTTGAATTACAGAAAACTAATTTTACTTTAAAAATGTTATGTCAAGCGGAGCCAAGATTTCAACAAAGCGAGAACAAAACTAAAAAAGAAACAATTGAAGTACAAAATATTTTGAGAAGCATTATTACTTCATAGAGAAAAAAAAAAGTGATGAATTAATATTTAATTGTTAGAAATGAAACTACGTTGCTAGGATTTCGTTTCTCAAAAAAAAATAAAATAAAAAAAATGCTAGGATTTCATCATATTTACATCAGCATTACTCTATAATTGGAACTACCTTGACTGAAATTAGCTAAAACATCACAGATGTCTTACGTCTTATGCAGCTGTAAAATTTATATACTAAGAGAGAAATGGTTCATAGAGATGATGTACCATATACCTCATGGTCAAAGTGTTTGGGACACCACGCTTGTGTATTTTTTTAACTTTCCTTTTGTAGGTATACATCAACCTTACAAACAACTAGCTCATCATTATTCCTAAAAATAAAAAAATAAAATAAAAATAGCTCGTCATTATCACTTTCATATATAAATTCAACCTGTTTTTTCATTTGTAGTAGAAATTGGTTAAAGATAGCGCTCAAAATTTGAAGTGAAAGAAAACTGATGTTACCAAAAAATATTGTGACAAGCTGAACCAAGATTTCAATCAAGTGAGAAAAAAAAATGAAAAAAAGCAACAATTGAAGTTATTAAAAATCTAAGTGTTTGTGTAGTGTGGGAGGGGACAAGGGTTAGGTTTAAGTTTCAAAGAAAGAGTTTCATATATATATACATATAAATTACGATAGAGTAAAATTTTTATCTTGTATAAAAAATATAAAAAAAATAAAAAAAATTTAACAAGAACTACTTTATCGAAAATAAATAAATTAATGATGAAGAAATATTTAATTGCTTGTTGGGATTAAAACTAGATATTAAGGATGCCATCATTTTTGCATCAGCATTACTCTAGGAATGAAATTGACTATTACTTTCCTAAAAAAAAAAATAACATTGACTATTATTACATTTTAATATGATAGCATCATTTTAAAATATGATGTCATCATTTTAATATGATAGCATCATGATTACATCTTGATTACATAATCAAACTATTATTTCTCCAAAATAAAAATCTAATGATATGAAATGAGAGTTTCTTGGTAAACAAACGTATACCATCTTTAAAATATTTTGTTTCTTCGATAATTTAACATACATGTGCTACAGTTACGTTCTACTATCAAATATTCAAATTGTTTTAAGGTTCTTCCTCTTTTTAGCGCTGACAATCATAAAAATACAATATTTTCTTTTGTAATATAAGTTGACTATTGAAAGATTAATATAATCTTTTTTTTTTTTTTTGAGAAACAAACACACACACAAAGGAAAAGGAAAGATATTCTAACACAAAAGTACACCACAACTCCACTCTAAAGTCATGGTAACTTTTAAGGGAGGGTAGAGCAAGTTATTTAGAGGGAAAATATTGATTAAATATGATTATGATCAGCAATGGCCTATATGAGTATTAATTTATGTTGATGGGTAATTTTTTTTATTTTTTATTTTTTATTTATTTTTTATTGGGTAGTTGGGGGCTGGGGGAGTGGGGAGAAGTGGAGAACTTTATCTCTCAACTTAATATAATAATGCATTCGCAAACCAATGTAGAATCTCAAATAACATTAACAAATCTGTATAATAAAAAAATTACAAAAATTATAAAATCACCTTATCCGATATGTGCAAGCGCCATATTAAAAAACATAATTTTTTTTGGCAGCATATTAAAATATAGGATCTTTCATCTCCATGCTAACCAGAAAATTTGATAACTTAAATATGTTAGAGATACGATGGTCCAATAGATCCAAAACTGCTATAGGCCAATGAAATTTTAAAATACGGAAATTAATCCGAGGGTTAGTCTGTAATTAATCTAATATTTTCTAGTATACAAACTCTATATATGAGTTCATTCTAAAGGGTGTTTGTACCTTGGTAAGTTTTTCTATAAGGATTTTTACTTCGTGTATAAATATGGTCTCTTTGTGTAATCGTAGTTGTGTTCGTTCTTCATGATTATATATTATTTAATTCTTTTTTGACTCTTGTGATTGTAAACCATCTTGACTTAGAATTGAATCAGTCCAATTCAAATTTGGTACTTCAAGTCAATGCGATCTAAATCAGTAATTTAATCCTTTCGGATCGACATCTTCACTTTAATTGTTATAACATAACTACTTTCTAGGAACAAGAGATAATAGACCAAGATTCAGAACCTTTGGCATTTGTCTATCTCTTGTCACCCTACAGCACTACATGTCAAAGACTCAAAGTTTAGTTTTTTTATTTTTTTTTTATTTATTTATTTTTTTTTAATTTTTTTAAGTTTAGTTTTTTATACGAATTTATGAATATGTGGCGTGCGTATAATGTGGACCTTGAAATTCGGGGAGTGCTTCATGGTGGGTGATTTAGAATATAAGTAGTATTAATTTGGTCTTGTTTTTTGGTTTACTGGCTTAGTCGTGTAACCCTAAACTTTGTATCCAAATAAATTAATAAATTAATTAAATTTGCCACTAAAAGAGTTATGCTATTGATGATAATTGCTATGATTGTTGCCTTGTTGGTTTATAACTATACTATCGCGCACTCTTGGTGTGATAATCATCCACAAGTACAAAATTCTTATGAGATGGGAGAAAAAAAATGTCAAAACTCAAGTCTCCAAGTGGTAACTCCACACATATATACACTTAAATTATATTATAGTAGAATTTATATCTAGTATATAAAAAAAAAGGTTTACGATTACATTATGTACTGTTAATTAAGACTTAAAACAATAATTTAGTATCATTGTAAGTTTTTCTACAAGAGTTTTGACTTTGTGATTGTGGTTTGTGTTTGTTCTTTGTGACTGAAATCCCCAAGCCCAACCAACACAATACCCTGCTACAGCATAACCACCACAACAACAACAATTCAACTACCCATCTTATAACAAATTCGTATTCCCTAACATTTCAATGCCAACTGTTTCTTGGTTTCTTCAAAGGTAATTTTTGAGCTCAATAAACACCACATGGGTTTTCTATTGTATTAATTTGAAAGGGTTTTGTTGAGGTTTTGTATTGATTGGATTCTAAGAAATTCATTGCTTGGAGTTAAGATAAAGAGTTTTGCTCTTTTAAAAAATAGGGATAAAATTTTAAAAGGGTTTTGCAGTTGGGTTTTTGGGTTTTGAACATATATATGCAATGAGAATATGATATCGACTGGGAATTTGATTTGATTTTCACCCAAACCATGAAACCTAGAAAAAAAGAAGAGATGAAAATACAAATTGAGTCTCACATCAATTTAGAGAGGAAGCATATAAAGATAAAAAATGCAAGGTCCATTGCATCCTTTGCACACAGATCTATCAGTATCAAAACTAAGGATTTAAAAAAAAAAAAATTTCTAAAGAGTGAAACAAGAGTGAAAAGAGCAAAATGCAAAGGAATGGTAGTGTAGTAAGAGCAAAATGCAAGAAAGCTTAAAGCTAATAAGTTGTACAGAGTGTACGGAAAGAGGATTTCAGTGTTTTAGAGAGAGAGAGAGAGAGAGAGAGAGAGAGAGAGAGAGAGTCAAGGAGAAAGGAGAGAAGAAAAGAGACAAATGAGAGACACATAAAAGGTTATTAAAAAGACATTTCTACCATACTTTTTAAGGGTAACATGTAATAGAAGCTAACGAAAGTCAATCTTGTTTGGGTAAAGTGATACTTTTCAAATCAAGGATAAAAAATATTAAACCAAGCCTAACCAGAGATAGGTAAAATGTAATTAATCCTATACTCAAAATTGGTTAAATGTTAACCACAATTTCACTTTTTTGCAATATTTTACTTATTGGAGTTTGATCTAGGCTCTTTAATAGTCATTTTAACGGGAATAAACTCTTAGTCAACTCCAAGTTGACTATTGTCAAACTTGAGAAATGTGTTTGAAAGGATAAATCTGATGCAAACTAATAGAATTTGGTGGCTATGTGAAATTTTGAGTTCGTTTGACCATCAGTCTACTTGGGCAAAGGTTTGTCAACAAAGGACAATTTGCCATTTTGTCTATAAATCTTCAAAATTAGATAAATTGGCATATACGGGTCCAAAACCACCTTCACCGAGCTTGTTATTGCTTGAAAAGTTGTTAGTGGCAATAGCTATGGATGCTAGGCCAGAAAATGGGAGCTCCAGGCTGCACTTTGGCCTTTAATGTTTTGGTCTACCATTACATTATTCTCCATTTTCTCTGCTAAGAGCAAAATGGGCTTCACATTATAACATGAAATTAGAATATGGAAACTCTTTTCATTTTTTTTTTTTTTTTTTTTTTTTGAGAATCAACTCTTTTCAATTGAATGCACATTAGAGAACCTAAAGTACAAACTAATTATGCCATTTAACCATCACCAAATGTTCTTTCCATGAAAAAAAAAATCACCAAACCAAAAGTAATAAAAGGGGGGGAGGGGGGGATTTACATTTTAACCCCAATAGTGTAGTGATTTTTTTTTTTTTTTTTTTTTTTTTTGGTAATAAAAGTTAGTCTCAAATAAATTTTTAAAGGTTAGTGTCAAATTGAAACAACCCAAATAGTGTTGTGGTAGTTTCAATTTTTATTTTATTTTTTTTCCCTCCCTAACCTAATAAACTTTAGTCTCAATTATAATTTTAAAGAATTCAAATCTTTCATTTAAAACTTCAAATTTTCTCAATCATAACAAAAATCCCCTACCATCCATTTTTCTAACAACCTTTAAACAAACGTTAGCCAAAGTGGGGTGTTTCAATGTAGGATTTGACACCTTAGCCCATATATAAAGTCATTATTTCTTTACTCTAGTGGTGGGGAAGAGCCAATCACCGCTTCACTTCAATCTTATGAAACCACCATAGAAAAAAAAAATCCCACCACTGATATCAACCAACAGTTTATTTAAAAGGTTATGTTAACAGGTGCTCTCAAGGTAATGGTTAATAAACTATTTAAGGAAAATTTTTATATCACTTTTATTTGAAATTGAAAAAGCTAGTAAAACATTAATTACTTTTTTTTTTCTTTTTCCATACAAACTTTCTTAAAATAGTTCATTAACAAATGCCCTTAGAGTATTGGTTAATTTTTCTCTTATTTGAAAAGACGAAAGCCACCTCTCTGAAATTTATTAATGAAATTTTAAATTATCACTTTACATATTGCAGGACTATTTAAAGGCTTCAAAAAACTTATTTTTCAAATAAAAATATTCCTAAATGTAATTTTTTTTTTTTTTTTTGAGAAAACTATTCCTAAATGTAATTGATACTCTAATTTGACTAAAAAAATCCTTTAAAACACCTAAATTTTAAAATTATCTAAAATTTAGAAAATAGCATATCATAAAAATTAAACCCCATATCTTGTTGCACATCAGCCCATAGTTATTAAATCCAACCCGACCCAGCTGCCGGTCCGCCGTTGTTTAATTGGACCACTTGATTGTCTTTAGGTATGGGTAAGTACAGGCTCCATTTTTTATCTGCTTCGACCCATATGTAGCGCTCATACAAGTACAGAGTTTGGTTCAAAACAGCTCGTGACTAAATTGTAATTGTAAACCGAGTTGGGCTTTAAGTCTGGTGCACCACTGAAACCTAGGCCATTCCATGGGCCGGTACAGAAGTCTTCATGACCTTCTCAGGGTAATTATGAAGTTCTAAAAGCTGTACCATTGGATTTAAGGCCTCCTTTGTTGAATTCGCCAACCAAGCATCTGTCCTATTCTGGCTGAGAAGCATAGACGGCTCCACATTGAAGTCAGGACTACCTGATCTGGAAAAAAAAAAAGAAATTATTATACATGATTTTTAAAAATTTTATGATTTTTTAGCCTTAAAAAAAATTTATGACCACCCTAAATATTTTTAAGCACAACATAATTATACTTTTGACAAAGTTTGGTAACAAACTTAGTTATAGACTAAAGCTATAACTCCACTCAATATTTTTTTTATTGGATGTAAATTTTAACAAATCCACCATTAGCTTAAATTATTTTTTTATATCTTCCATGTCTGCAAAATTTCAAGAAAATAAAAAATTAATAGTTATATCATCAATTAAATGTTTAAATTTCAAGTATTTGTATTCTAAACTTATACATTATCCTTCTAAAAAAAAAAAACTTATACATTAAAAATAAGTTTATAGATCAAATAGTAAATAATATCCAATTGACATGAAATTTGACATATATTTTAAGAACATAAAAAACATATAATTCAACAGTTCGATTTTTAAAAAATATATTTATATTAATCTGTATAGTGAGATTTGTAGCTTTAGACTATAACAAAATTTGTAGCCAAATTTTGTCCTTAAATTTTGATCTCCTTAACAACATATTTGGCCCTTACAAACTAAAAGAAAAAGCTAAGAAAAATTTTATTTAACTAAAATTTTGAAAAAGATATAGTTTACAACATTAATAATGGATTATTATGCAACAGTTTCAAAATAATAATAAAAAGTCTCTTAGAAGAAAATTGTTAGACCTTATATATTTGTGTGTTTTTTTTTTTTTTGGTTGTCAATATATGAAGTTATCTTTTTATTAGATTTTGTATATAATTTAAGTTTCTTAATGACTTGAACAAATTTCTGGATTCGCCACTGCTGAGAAGAAGCAGACTACCTGAACTATTTACCATCAACACGCAGTCTTTAATTGCATTGACTCGGTTTGCAACCCAAACAACCGTTCTAACTGGGATATTGTTATACCATATTCCCAAGTAATTATTATTGAGATTACCAGGATTGAAGAACCCCAGGGCAAAGCTTCCATCATTAGAAACCAAGGTCCTGCCATGACTGAGGGACTGGGATTTAGTAATGCTGTATGTGGCATCCGAGAATACAAATAAAAGAAGCAAACTGGAACCCAGAAACACAAAAGCAAAGACATATCCATTGCTTTCTGTTAGAGCTCTTAGCCAACATGTTAAGTATAAGTGGAAAACTGGATTTCATCAGAATGACTAGAGACATTAACGTGAAATATCATGCATTGACTCAAGCAAGTCGTTATTTCCTTTTGCAGAAGTCATATTTTCGTAGTTTATCTTGGTCCTACTATTTTTGCACTAGTATGTGAAATAGGGATGATAATTTTTTACCATCCTACTTTAACCCGCCCTACCCGGCTTTGCCCCGTGCAGGTTTTTCCTGCCCCGTAAGGTGGTGGGACAAGTAGTGGCACTGTGGCAGAGCCAAAAAAGTTTCTCAGGGGGGTCAAGCCAAATGTATAAGTGTATTTCGGTTGCTTTAACTCTCTATATAAATGCATATGACTTTATTTTTGGAAAATAATAAAAATCTTTTGCTAAAGATATTTATTTATATATTGTTATTAACTCATACTTTAAATGAAAAAAAAAATGTCAATATTAAAAGAAAAATAAACGAGACAACAATAAATTAAAGAGCATGTATACTTTTTTTTTTTTTTTTTGTTTTGAATGAAAGGGGGTCATCACCTAAAATTTACTCAATATTTTCAATTTTTAACATTAATTAGAGGAGGAGGGGACATTTTTTGGAAAATCCAGGGGGGCCATGGCCCCCCTCCCTCTGCCTATGGAGATGATGATTGGGCAAGATTTTTTCCTCACACCACGGGGTGAGATGGGGATGGCTTCAGCTTTTTAGGCTCACCCAACTCTATTAGTGTTAAAGATTTAGTTTGTATTACTAAGTATTTAAATGCATAAATATTAAGACTTTATATTTTATTGTGATAATGTCTTGATAAAAAAAAAACTTAAAAAATACTAGCCTCATCACAAGCACTTCGCATGTGTGATGAGGCTTTTTTTTTTTAAGTGTCATAATATTTCATTTATCTCAATTTGAGATTTACACATTTGTACACACGAACATGTGATTTCAATGCTATTTTGGTGTTCATTTTTTCGTTAACACTACTTTTATACAAAAAAAGTAGCCGCTTGAAACAATTTCTATTTTCTGCGCTTTTCTCTCTTTTTCTCTATTCTATTCAGTAAACCACACGCAAAGTAATTTTTATTTTGGACAAAGAAAAGACATTCATCAAAATGAAAAAAAGGCATTACAAACATATATGAAGAGAAAACAGTTCAAACATCAAAATAAATAAATACAACATTTAAAAAAAAGGGAAAAGGGAGTACATTAAAATTAACTTTCTGGCTCTTCTATTCAATTAAACCACAAACATTTCATTATACAAAGAGTAGCCGCCTGAGACAATTCATATTTCAATTAGGAAAAGTAATCCTTGGGAAGAGTTTGTAGTTTGTGATAGGAAGGGTGGGAAGATTAATTATTTGTTTGCAATGGGAAGTTTCCTTGTACACCACGTTCATCTATTAGGAAGAGATTTTGTTTGTAGCTTTGTCAGACATGGGGTGGGAATTTGTGAGCCATGGGATTTGAGGTTTTTTTTTGTTTTTTTAGAAACAGGTGAGGAATTTGGGCCTGTCTAAGACTAGTGGGAAATTATAGGAAATTTATTTGATAGTTTTTTCGTTTTTGAATTTTATTGAATTATGATTTTAATCTCATTTTTAAAATAATTTTTCAATTTGAATTTGTCTATTGTTACTTATTAGTGAGGTTACACGGGAAAAGATTTTTAAGAAGCTAAAATTTAGGATTTTGAAAAAGAGTAAACTATTGGGTTTAGTGTGAGCTAATTTTTAGAAAAAAAATTTCTCCAGTATTTTTTTATTTTTTTTTGAATTTGTTTAAATTACAATTTTAACCCTATTTTTTCTTTTTTAGGAATAAGGATTATCTAATTATATTATATGCATTTTTGACATTTTTTGAAATCATAATTAACTTTCTAAATCCTCTTAATATATAGAAACTAGCCTCATCACACGTGTTGATGATGCTTTTTTTTTTTTTTTTTTTGAGTTTAATGTCGTAATTTTTCAATTTGAATTTGTCTATTATTAGTGAAGTTACACGAGAAGGGATTTTTAAGAAGCTAAAATTTAGGATTTTGAAAAGGAATAAACTGCTGGGTTTAGTGTGTGCTAATTTTTAGGAAAAAAAATTTCTCAAGTAGTTTTTCATTTTTGAATTTTGTTGAATTACAATTTTAACCCTTTTTTTTTTAGAATAAGGATTATCTAATTAGATTAGGGGCATTTTTGAAATTTTCTAAAGTCATAACTAATTTTCTAAATTCACTTAATAGATAGAGATACTATTTATAACAGGATTCCCTATTTTGGTTTCATTATTTTGCGTACTAAAATATCCTTACCCAAATTCTTAAACACTCTAAAATACTCCTATCATTTAGTTAAATAATTTTAAATTTAAAAACACAAACTTGTTAAAAAAAATTATTTAACTATTTTTTAAAAAGTTCATAAGTTTTAGGTTATTTCCTTTTTCTTCTCCAATCTAAATTACCATCTACTATAACGTATAGAAAGATCTTAAAAATTAAGATATTATCTCTATCTCCTTTTTAAATATTGAGTAATGCTGTCAGCAGCATCGAGAACACATATGGAACTCAAAAACACGAAAGCAAAGATGTCCATTGCTTTCTGTTTTGCTCTTAGCCAGCATGTTAAAGTTAGACCCCTTATAATGTGCAAAGACCAGAACATAGAAGGTCATGCATTGACTCAAACACGTGGTTTGCATTAGCAACACTCAACGATTGGCATGTTCGAAAATTATAAATTTTGTTGTGAACAAGAATTTGTTGTACATGCTTATCAAAAAAAAAAGAAAAAAAAGAAGAAGAAGAATTTGCTAGCTGTACATGTATGGTTATTCCCTTTTGCAAATGTCGGCATTTTTTGTAGTCTGTCATGGTCCCGAGTCTTCGACTATTTCGCATTAGGAATTGAGGATATTGTTTGTTTGTTTAAACCCCTTAAAGCAGATTGTTTAACTTAATATATTAGTCGAGTAATTACTTAAGTTAATTATTCAGATCTAGGTTAAATAATAATAAATCATATCATGCAAAGTAGCGGAAAGTAAAGAACACCACGATATGATGACTCAGAAAAACCAATGAAACGAACCGTCTCAAGGTAAAAACCTGAAGAAGATTTGACCTAGCTATCCTCAAGGTAAAACAAATCCACTATAAGAGAATCGAAATTTTTACAATCAGATTTAACCTTAAATCAATTGCTACCTCCAGTAGTAACTTACTGACACGACCACGTGCAAGCTTTTAGCTTCGAATCCACATACTCCTTCTCTTCTTAGACTCACTACAACACAAGCACCCACGCTTGTGACTTTAAGATCCTACTCAAAGGTTTCAGATCACCTTCAGTTGTTGATCTTTGTAGCAACAACTAAGTTCTACCAATGCTTAATTGTAGATCTTGCCCTAGTAGACACTTGTGTAGTTAGAAGGTACAACTCCTTTCAGATCTCACAAGGAGTAACACACAAGTCTTCCAAAGGTTTTCAAAACGTAGCTAGGGTTTCCCTTTTATATGTGGACAAGTTGGATTGAAACCCTAAACGTTTTTGCGAGCTTGGGCCTTGTTTTAAAATTCTGCAGAATCTAATTTCTGCGATTCTCGATTGGTTGAATCTAATTTTTGATCGATTGAGCTTGGCAGATTCTGACTCTTCTTTTCTGCAGTTAGCTCGAACTTGAAGCTTAAAACATACATCTTTGAGTAATGCCTAACACATAGACTAGACATGTTTTGTTCTCGGTTTGCCAACAAATACAAAATAGAATTCTAAACATTTAATTCTAAATTTTTAAAACCTAACAATCTCCCCCTTTGACAATCAGTTACAAAACATACATACAAAATGAATTGCTCAAATCAAACATCAACCCAATTACAAAGTGTTGCCCTAATACAATTTTATCACAATTACTAACTATTAGTTGCTAGTATAAACAACAGCTGTTGAAAGAATTAACCTGTAAATTCCTAAAACACTGAAAACAAACCATAAACGCATGTGTGGAAAAAAAATTGTCCAACCCATGGGTTTAACCTAACCCAACCCGATCCATGTGGGTTGGATTGAGCTGGGTTGGGTTGGGTTAGGTTGGATTTTTTTAACCTATCATGGTGGGTTGAGTTGAAAAATCTCCTGAACTTGACCTAACCCGACTCATGCACACCCCTAATGAAGATAGTTGTGGTGATTTTTTAGCTGAAGTAGAAATTTAAAATACGAAGACTTTTGTTATGTATTATAATACTCCAAATTTTGTTATTGGGGAGTTTCTCACCCCGAACTATTTTGTACCTAATTTATGCTTATCTATCTATCTATCTATCTATCTATCTATATATATAAATATATATATATATATATATAACCGAAACCTCTGAAGCTCCCACAATTTTTCACGTCAGCACAATATTAAAACAAAAAAAAATAAATAAAAAAAATAAAAAAATAAAAACGTAATAACTCGATACTCAGGCCTTTCCCTTTCACAATGCTCTGCCTTTCCCTTTCACGATGGTCTTCTTTTTCAAACACAAACTCAGCCAAATCATACACAGTCTTTCTCCTTCAAATGCAGACTCAGCTCCCGTCTCCTTCCTTCAACTCTCTCATTGAAACGCAACTCCCTCTCCTTCTTTTCATCGTTTCCCCCAACCCTTCACTGTCACTTGCCTTTGCTCCCCCATGAAAAACACAAATCTCCTTTCAAGATTAGTTTTCTTTGTATAGTTAATTACTTTTAATTTCTTTTATGAAAGTATCTGTATGTGATCAACCAGAAAGTAATGTGGGTTTGAAGTTTGTCTTGGTTCATTGGTATTGCTGTCTTTGTGTTTGTTTAAATTTCTCAGAGAATGTGTAGAACATGTTGAATATATATTGTGGGGAAAATATCAATGCTGCCTTGGAAGATTTTACTTTGAATTTTTTGGCAAAAATTATTGATTTTCTTTACGCTAGAAAGTGTTACTTCCCTAAAGAGATGTTGATTATATGTCTACCAATAAATTTGTTGTTTGCCTATAGCGATATTGATTATATAGCTTTATATAGATACATTGATTATCTGTCACTGAGAAATCATAGATCTAGGCAGAATATATATATACCAATTTCGTTTTATAGCTTTTAGTTTAGATTCTTTCCACTTTTTTAAATTTGGAAATATGATTTAAGTTTTGGTATTGTGGTCATTGATCAGATTGGTTTTGAATGTTTTGATTTAAGAATTTGAATTAGTTTGGTCCACACAAAAGTGGCTATTATGTGTTTGACTAAATGCTTGAGTTAAAATCTGGTCAGGAAACATACTTATGAACACATATCTGTTTGGTTGCTACACCTGGATGTTCTATGATATCCATTTTTAATGTCTTTGTTTTAGATTAGGTTGAGAAGTCTAAAACAGTTTATAACCCAATAGGCTGGTAATTATTTGTAGCTTCATTGATGGTATGTACTTAAAATGATTTCAAGCAGCTTCATTGATGGTATGTACTTAAAATGATTTTGAGCAGCTTCATTGATGGCATGTACATAAATGATTTCAAGCAATTGCTTCAAATATTTTTTATTTTCTTGCTCATAGAAATAGCTATTAATACATTATTGCACTGTCTCTATTTAAATGAACCTTACTGTATTTTAAATTTTTCCCATAGAGAGTGGCTTGGCTGAGCCTAATAGCACTGCTTCGAATAATTGTGTGTTACTTTCAACCCAACATTTGGTGTTTTTGAAATTGATTGTATGTCTTACTTAACCCAACATTTGGTGGTTTTGAAATTGATTGTATGTCTTACTTAAGATGTATCCAAAGAGTTTATGAAATTTGGTTTTAATTGTTTATAGAGATAGTTGAAACTGAAATAAATAGGCATTTCGTTTGATTCCTTTCAAATAGACACTCTTTCAAACTACTATTATTGGCATGTACTTAAAATGTATCTAAAGCAAGGGAGTCAATACCGTACCAGTTTGGCCAGTAGTATGATATATTTCGGATACCGGTCAATACCGGTGTACCATTTCGGGTTTACTGCTATTTTTTATATTTATAAATAAATATATATGTATGTATGTGTGTTTGTGTGTGTATATATATATTATAATAAATATAAAAGTTTACCATAAAACATTTCCTCAATTCAGAACTAATTATTCATGGTTTTAGACTTTAGTATCAATTAAAATAAAATAAAAACAATATAAAAAATAGAAGGCTTAAAAGTTACCATTGCATACTAAGAAAACAAATAATACTAATAAGTTAATGCAAATAAGTTACCATTCTGCCCTAACAAAAATTCAAAAATTACAAAACTTAAAAAAAAAAAAAAAAAAAAAAAAAAAATTCTGTACCAGCCGATACGCCCGGTATTGCCGGAAATTGGTCGGTATGGCCGGTACATGACCGGTACAGCCGGTATTTAAACCAGTACGAAACGTTGATGTTTCAATACCGGTATACATACCGGTACAGTACATACCGGCCGGTACCGGTACAGTATTGACTACCTTGATCTAAAGGAAATTAGATGCATTTGACACAAATATATGTTGCTGCAAATGATCTCCTCAACAGTTTCCAAGAAGCCAGCATAATCAAAATTGGGGGCCATCAAGAGTAGATAAGCAGAGATACTTAAGACTATTTGTCAGCTGTTTCGTTTCGAAGTTTTGAATATTGTGTTTATGAGTTGCTTCTTATAAGAGATAGTGGCATAGTGCCCCATGTGTTTATGTGGCATATTATTCCCTGGCAGCAAATGCATGGTCCATGTGCAGGGTCCTGACAATTGTTGACAGGTTGCAATATAGCTATACATGCATAATTGTTTTGCTGTTACTTCTTCATGGACTTAAAGTTTTATAAGTCATTGAAAAACCTTTGTACATGGTTAGATCATCAACTTTCCCAATTCAAAGAGATATAAACATGTCAGAATACTCAAAAGGTTTAGTATCAGAGCTTAAGCTTCAGGTACATAGATATTATGTTACATTTCATCGACTTGTGAATTGGGTTTGTTTTAATGTCTTATTGATAATTTGACAATTATGTTTTGGGCCTTTGTTTATCTTATATAGTGGTTTTTTTATCTTCCTTTGTCATGAACAAATGAGCTTCTTTACTTATAAAAAAAAAAATGAACAAATGAGCTTCTTTGCTCTAGGATAAATTGTCGTTAAAAAAAAATTAGTGGACTTGGCAACATTTATTGTTTTGTTTTGTTTTTTTTTTGTTTTTTTAAATATATAATTTATACTATATAATTAATTTTGCAATATCTATTAGTTACTAGTTTATCTGAAATTGAAAACTTTTTGCTGAAAGTACCTAGATAAAAATAAAAGTTAACTGAATAGTATAGTAGGAATCATTAATAGTACCAAAAAGTGCAATAAGACCTATAAATGGTATCAAATAAGCTAAAATTTTCAGCTTTTTCCAAATAGACACTCATTTATCTCACCTCCATCAAAATATTCAAAACCATAGATATATCAATAACAAATTCCTTACAAACTCGCAGCTTAAATTCTGCAAAAGTAAAGTGGATATTCAAACCGTACTAGAACAATAGATAGAACTGCTCACTGTCAACTCATGAATGCGTTTACAACGGAGCCATGATGATTTTCGTGCTTGAACCCTTTCCCCATTTCATAAAATGATAGGAGCTTCTCACTCAAAACCACCGCACGCTCCAAAGCATAACTCCTTTCTGCCTGTAGAATATATCCACAATGGACCAAGTAAATTTTGTATTCCAATTAATTATACGGTAGGCCTAAAAAAAATTATACTGTAATAGATAGATGTCCAAGATCTAAATTATACGGTAGACCAAGATGTGATACTAACAGTATATGCTCAAGAAGTTTCTACCAGTAACAGAGTATCCTCAAGAGTTTCTGCCCTAATGCTACCATAATGTTCTTAAAATCTTGGCTATCCAAGTATTCATTGATAAATGAGTGACTTAGATTTCACTATTGCATCAATTACTTAATTCAAATATATAGTAAAAAAAAATTTACTTAATTGATGTATATATAGTTAAAAGTTTTGTAACTCAATTCCATTTGCCTAGTTTCCTAAAGGAGAAGAATTAGGGTTTGAATCCCCTTCTCCCACTTCTTGACAATTGAATTATTAAAAAATATATATATATATTTATCAAAACATTTACGATTAATTATTTAAATAATGATAATTTGATAAAATTTAAAAGAAATTACATTTTACCATTTTAAACTATACCTTCAATTACACTTTGTACCCTAAATCATGATCCTTGTTATACTTAGTACCTCGGTGCCAAGTTTATTGTTAACTTGGACGAAAATCCAAAGTTTAGGGTGCAAAGTGTAATCGGGAGTATAGTTTAGGGTGATAAAATATAATTATACTTTATTTTTAAGGAATTGCATGAGAAGAGGGGCAATTTGAATAATTTCACTTGGCGCGTACTTTTCTGTCCAAGTTAATAGTAAACTTGACATTGGGTGCAAAGTGTAATGAAATATCATAATTTAAGGTACAAAATGTTATCGAAGGTATAGTTCAGATGATAAAATGCAATTTTCCCAAATTTAAACCATTTACTTATCAATAAATAAATTAAATCAATTCTACCGTAAATTTATCCTAAAAATTCCAAAATAGGTGGATGTATAGTTCTGTTGACAACTGTTATGTACATATTATCCGTTTATTTCAAAGACAACAAAACCAACTAACAAATCACATAATATTTCATTAAAAAAAAAAAAAAAACCAAATAACATAATACATACCTGGAGGTGTAAATTATGAAAAACCCTTCCTCCAAAGCACTCAAAGGAAGAAACATTTAATACTAGAAACCCATCCTTCTCCATATTAAGCAAGATATTTGCTAATGGGCATTTATGAACCTTATATGTAGATATCTGAATCATAACTTCTCTATCGTTAAGCCAGTTTGCAGAAACAACGGATAAAGAGCTCCGACCTACAATTTGTCTCTGATTTTCTTGATGAATTTGTTCACCTTGCCTAGAAATCCTTGATATAAGCTCTTCCTTCTTTTGCATCAGTACCTCCACTTCTTGTTCTAGTTTTGGTATGTATTTAAGCATGCGCGAAATTGTAGTCGGAACACTTAATTTTTCCTATAACAAAAACACCAATGTTGTGACAACACAAATGAAATGGATTCTAAAGGTAAGGATAGTGATGGAAAATGCATTACAAATGTCTATGAGGGCCTAATAGCATGTTCTTCTAACTTCTATTTAAATTTCTTATGAGTTCTAGTTAGCTCAATAGACAATATGTAAAGTTTTTGATGGTTGAATAAGAGATCTGAAATTCAATCCCCGCCTACACCAAAAATCGATTGGTGTCTTGGTTTGATAATAAAAAGCTATTATTAGGAGCGAACGCCATAAGTTGAAATTTTCTAAAAAATATATATTTAAATTTCTTAAGCCAACCAAACATCAATGGCAGTATATAGTTACATGCGAGAACAGGAAAGACTATATAACCTACTGCTTAGAAAAGTATATGCATAAGGATTCAAATGATAGCTTAGTGATAAACACAATTTATGCATTTTATGCATGTTTGTGGTTCAAATCCTACCTCTCGTTTCCTATTATTGATTTTACTCTTAATTACACTTTAGACCTATGTGATGATTTTCAATTAGCCCAACTTGTAAATTATTTTGTTGTCAAATAAAGTGCTTGGGTTCAAATTTGGCCTATACGAAATCCTGTAGTATATTCTCTCTCTCTCTCTCTCTCTCTCTCTCTCTCTCTCTCTCTCTCTCTCTCTCACATAGAAATATATTATCAAATAAATAACATTGTCTATAACCATTATCATAAGATTAAAAAAAAAAAAAGATGTGGTCATTTGAATAAAAGGACTGCTTAAATTAAGCTAATACTATAATCAAAGTTTCAAAGTGTTTAAAAATATCCTCCAACACTTGCAAAAAAGATGTGTATAAGAGACAGCTCTCTCTCTCTCTCTCTCTCTCTCTCTCTCTCTATATATATATATATATATATATATTAATAGCCAAAACTTAGAGAAAATTCAATTGAATTTTAATTGGATTATCAATTTTGCGCTACGTGTCCTATTTAATTTTTAATTTAGTGCAAAGTAAATAATTGAGTGTAAAAATGAAGAGTCCAAATTCAATTAGATTCTAAATTGGATTTCAATTAGAGTCCAATTTTTCGTCACATGTCCATCTAAGTTTTTAATTTTTGTGACAAGCTAATTATTGAATGCAAAAACTGAAGAGTCTAAAACCTACACACACACACACACACACACATATATATATATATATATATATATATGTATATAAAGAAACCATTATAGATTTTAGAAATGTATGGTTTAAAAAAAATGTAAGCTATTACCACGTATAATTTGAACCTCTTCTAGAAAAAAAAGTATAATTGTGATTATTTATAATTGTACCCACGCATGTGCACAAGGCTACATAGTAGTTATATAAAGTAAACAAGCATGTTCCACCTTTTCATGAGAGAAAATGGGCCATATTGGTAGGGGCGACGTCACCTTTAGTCCAGGGGTTCAAATTAACCCCTTGAGCTAGCCAAAATATTTATATAAATATATATATATAATTTTTTATTTTTTGTTTTTTGTTTTGTTTAGAGCCCCTAAAATAAAATTTTGAACACTCTGGCCCTAATTTTTTTTAAGCACAACTGATATAAGCTTAAATATAATTCTCTTAACAATCTATTCTTGCAAATAAAGTTATAATAAATTTGAGAAATGCTATATCCATGACATTTCACAACACTTTCATAAGAAATTATAAGTGATAGGTTGTTAGTAACTGTTACTATTGAGCAAAAATGTAATTTCTTAGTGGTGGTTTCAAATTAGAATCGGTAACAATTTACCACCTAGGATTTATTATGAAAATGTTGTCGACATAGCACTTCTCAATTAATTTATACTTTTATCCAAATATGTGAGTGGAGTGGTTGAATTTGAATGTGTTTTTAGTTTGTTATTTCTTGAGTGGGGACTGGAGGCGTGGGTCATTCAGTTAGTGGGTAGCAAATGTTAACACTAAAAGATAATTAAACAATTAGATAAAGGGTGATTCTTAAAAAAATTAGACTAGGGGCGTGGGATAGGAGAATGATTTTGTGAAGACAAAAACAAATGTTAACACAATAAAAATTTTCTTATTACAGCTACAAACACCAATAGTTATCAAAGTGAAGTTGAATTGTTAAATAAAATAATTGTAACAGAATATAAACATAAACTAATAAATGAAAGTATTCTAAGCAGTAATTATTAAAATTCACTGAACAAAAATAATTAATATGTTTATTATATCTAGAAACAATAGATGATTTCCATGGTTTAATCTTAGCTATAATAATTAGTATGTTCACTGTATTAAGAAACAATATGTCTTATGAACTTATAGTTTATCTTTTATTCTCTTTTTAGTATTATGAACAAATTTGTAATAAGGAAACTATATAGATCGCAAGATTTCTCCTACCCCAAGATACATCTTCTTACTAACCTTCCTAGAAAAAAAAAATCCTAGATCGGCTACTGCATATTGGCAAGATTGAAAGTGAAAAAGTTACTTGCCTAGCTAATAATCGGATAGGAGCCATATCACATTAAATAATTTCCCGGACAATAATAGCAGGGCAGAATTAGAAACACTTCTAGTGGCTGCTACTAAGTGCTATACTTTCTTCAATTAGTTTCCTAGGAAACTCTCATGAAGATCAATAGAAACTTAAAAAGAAAGAATGAATGAATGAATTTTAATCAGTACCGCTTGATCAGCTGAGGGAAGTAGTGAACGAAGAGTGGAGTACAAAGCATTCATCTTCTTGCGACGATCACGCTCGCTAGCATTGTGGTAAATCCTTTTAGCCATCTTGGGGTCACTGCCAATTGGCATAGATGGCGTGCAAAGATTGAGCTCGACTTTTGGCTGATATGGAGACTGGTCATCATGAGCAAGTGAATCTGAAGCTTCAGTCTCTCTATGGACGTAGTTGTTATCTGTATGGCTCATGGGATTCTCTAAGAAAGGTGTAAAGGAAGTTGATTGCATATTAGTCTGACGCAGTTGGGGACTAATGATCTTCCAGGAACTTGGGATGATCATGAAATGTATATATACATTACAAACTACAAATACATATCTATACTTTTTCTAAAAATGAAAAATGCTGAATCGCAATAGCAAGTCACTCTTCACTTTAACGAATTAACCCGGCCCGTGTTAGATGGTCCCGCAATCATTGATATTGGTGCATCCCATATGATTCAAGGTGCGTGACCACTACACTTCATATATACCTAAAAAACTCAGCATGACAGCATGCTATATACTCGTTTGAGATAGCCGATTGCTAAGGGAATCCTAAATTACAAAGTTTATTATCGGCCCAGCAGGAAAATGACATTTTTTAGCGGTGTCTGTACGAGGTTTACGCATGTGGGCCTCACTTTGCCGTGTTAAAAAAAGGCAAAGACTTTGGGTTCGAAAAATTCCAAAAAAAAAAAAAAAAAAACAAAATAAAAACAAAGAGTTTGAGACCGTACTAGTAGCTATAATTTAATATATATTAATAGCATTAATTTTCAATATCATTTACTACACTAAATCATAAAAATTATGTGTCACGTGATTCTTTTTTTTTTTTTTAATCTAAAAAAAAAACAGTATCCGTGGTTATATCAAATGGATGCTCTCTCTTTCTATTGTTATGAATATATTAAAAATTATTAATATGATTTACTTTAAAATTAAAATTCCATTCTTAAAGTTTTAAGAAGTTTAAGAATACTACTTTAATTAAAACTTTATCACAATTTTTAAATAAAAAAAAATTAAAACAAGCTTCATTAATTATTTTAATAGTCTATATTATAGGTTTGGTTTTGATAAAAACTCAATCTTCCACAATGTGCTTTCGCGGCATAACTTAATTAAAGTGATTTTTTGTGCATGTTAAGAATACATTAATATTAGTAACATAATTTTCTCAACAGGTTATATTCAATTTTTTTTTTTTAAATCTCCAATTACATATTTTTACCAAAATTTAAAAAAAAATTAAAATTAGTTTTAATTTTTATTTGAAATTATTTAATAATACATTATATTTTATTGTTTTGATATAAACTCATCAATACACAATGTACTTTCACCACAAAAATTAAAGTAAATTTTATTTTTCAATTTCAACTATATTATTAAGATATATTTTCAATTTTTTTTAAAATAATCATTTAAGAACATAATATAGTATTAAAAAAAATACATTATTTGGAAGGAAAAATAAAATAAAATCATGATCAGCCAATCAGGTGGATTTCAATTTGCTTATCAGTATTCAGTATCAGCTTGATTGGTGAATAGGTCCGACATTGGTTATCATCAATGAGTTCCATTTAAAATTAATTATGGTACGAATATGATATAAGATAATTACTTAGCATGTGGCCTTTTTGAATAACAAATATACCTCGGACAAATGTAATGGCCATGCTTGTTATGAAATCAGAAACTGGAGAGAGAGAGAGAGAGAGAGATCCGTCGTGTAGTATATGGGTCTTATTTTAAGTTACAATATAACTTTTGCTTTCTTTTTAAAAAAGAAGACAGTTACTATATGACTTTTGGTCAAACAAAAAAAAAAAAAAAAAAAAAAAAAAGAGAGAGAGAGAGAGAATAGGAGCACAATTTATGCCACAACTTGCTAAGGTGCCAAGTCATGAGTGGTGGAGTTGTGGACTCACCACTTTTACTCCACACTCATAACATGTTACGTGAGCAAGTTGTGACAAAAATTGTAACAAAAGTTATGATCGTAACATTTTTCGAATCTAGCAAAATTAATTATGGTGTTAGATGATATTGAGTGTCATTTACAACTTCTATACAAATAAAAATTCAATGATTTACTAATAGGGCAAAATTTAGGTACAGTACTTAGGTGTTATTTCTTAGGTTCCCCTCTTAAGATTGTGCCATGTGAATTTTTTTTTCATGAGATGAAAGTGTATTTTTTAAATAAGTATCCATGTGGCAAAATCTGAAAATGGGAACCTAAGGAACTGCACCTAAAGTACTGTACCTAAGTTTTGTCCTTATTGATAACTAGTCTTGAAAATCAAACATAAAAAAATAAAAATAAAAATGTATGCATTTTTTTTTTTTGTGTGGATGCACGCGTGCGCGTGTCAGAATAATCACGTTTATACAAGTTACGTGTAATAATGTCTCTCTAGATAGATGAGTTTATTCATTAAATTTTAATTTTTAGCATTAAGTATATAACTGCTAGGGCATGCATGAGGCTCGCATCATAGGAATCATTAAATAAATGCCCCAAGAACCATGCTAGCGTGACACATAAGGGACACCCTTGCTCTAGTTTTTGGATCCATCGGTTTTTGCACAAACAAGACTATTGGATTGTACTTTCTCAAAAAAAAAACAAAAGACTATTGGATTGTATTATATTAAGGATAGTGCTAACTGGTACAATAAGCTATCCGTTAAAAAATAATTTTATGTCAAATAATTTTATTTTATGTCAGTTTTTTTAATAAATTTCATAAAATGTAGACCCAGGATCCCTATCATTAATTCAACTTAGTCAAACCAACAATTAAAGTAAATTTTATTATTCCGCAAAGTAAATTTTTTTATTGGTATGAATATAAACGACACAGGATCCGTATTATTTATTCAACTTAGTCAAACCACTTTAAACTGAATCCTGCTGAAGCATGCTTAAAATGATTGAGTAATACTTTAGCTCAGCGAAGCCCCGTGTCAATCAACTAAAACATGAAAGCAAAGAATATACTGCTAATTAAGAATCTCACCTACAATTATAATTGTTATCCAGCCCACAATTATTATAACCGGAATCATGATATATCAATCAAGATAATAATCAGCCACTAATTACCAGAGAATTATCAATTTTCTTTCCAAAAAAGAGAACAGGAATTAATTTATGCATCTGCGATTGGCACCACGTACACCTGTGTATTTTTTACCTTCTTTTTTGTAGGTATCCACATCAACTGGCTCTCTTTTCAAATATAAATTTGATAGGGATATTTTTGACAAAGAATTTGACTTATAGCCTAGTGGAGGGTGCCCCTATTAGGTCACGCCCTGGAAGGTTAGTCACAAATAGTTACCCCCGCCCCCCCCCTTTTCATTCATCAAAAAAAGAAATTGACTTATAGACAGAAGACTAAAAGAGCTGACAACACCTACGATGCCGTTGGCTTCACAGAAACTGGCAAAGGCTCCAGGACAACGACAATGGGGGTGACTCACCCTTAAGAACCGACGAAGCTTTCAAAGAAAGACTCCACCATAAAAACTAACGGATGCGTCTCCCACACGAACCGACGGGAGATCCTCGAGCGACGGATGACCATGGGCCAACGGAGTGGAAAAGCCGACGGGTCCTACGTGGCCTTGCTGGGTCCTCACGAATACTTATATATGGAAACATCTTGCGTATCACGCACAAAAACCCTACTGCTCACCCATATCTTTCTCGTATGTAAAGACCCCCTAAAATCTCAGAAACCCTAATACCAGATCTTCCTTACAAGAAAAAATCCCCGCTCTTAAGGGATCTTGGTTCACTACTCACCACTATATAAGCCCTAGACCTCCTCTTTTCTGAGGTACGCAGGAAATCTCTAGCTCTCTCACTATAGAGTTCTTAGAGATTTCTTATTCACTAATTTAACCTTCGGATGGTTTTTGGCTGGTACCATACTAGTGCCTTCTGTTTGGTCCTTTTGTTCTTGTTTCACAAGTACTCATTGGCGTGATTCGGAGCCTACAACTCACTGACGATTTCAGTACATCATTAGTTGGCACCGTCTGTGGGAAACGAGTGATAAGCTATATCACCGTTTCAAAGACTAAGAGTTGTATAGTCCTAACACGATCGATGGCCACTACCAACCAAGAGACCGGGAACCTACCCAACGCATTGGAAAGGCAGGTGCAAACCCTTGCCACGGCGGTTGAATGGCTCACTCAGCAGTACCACGAGTTGGAACGACAGTTGAAGTAGCAGAATGATCAGGAGCCAAACGATCAGAATAACGGACAAGACAAGGACGAACACAACGACGATCATCCCCCGACGAACGTTCACCAAGAAAGGGACGATCAAGAGGAAAGCAATGTTGTCAGTAGATGGGACCAGCAGGATACCAGTCGTCCCTCCGAGCTGGAAATCGGCGCATTGCGCATGGCGCAAGAGATGCAGACGATGAAAGAGAAGATGGATATGATGATGAGTGCCCTGAAGGGTTGGGTGTCCACTAACTTGGATGAACTAGTCCATCGTACTGATTCACCCTTCACTGCATCGGTCACGTCCTTCCCCCTTCCAGCCAAGTTCAGAATACCACAAGTGGAAGCATACGACAGGTCAAATGACCCCCACGACCACCTGGAGTCGTTCAAAACCCTCATGCACCTACAGGGGGTTCCAGATGAAATTATGTATAGGGCATTCCCCACTGCACTCAAAGGGCCAACGCGGGTATGGTTTAGCAAGCTGACCCCCAACACGGTGTCCACCTTTAAGGAGTTAAGTGGGCACTTCGTCACTCACTTTATTGGGGGAAGAGGTACAAAAGATCCTCAACAAGTCTACTGAACATTAAGCAGTGGGAAGATGAGAGCCTAAGGTCATACGTAACCTGTTTTAACAAGGAGGCCCTCTTAATTGACGAAGCCGACATGCTGTACAAGAACGACCCAAAGAAGATGGCCGACATGCTGTACAAGGTCACGAAATACATGAATGTCGAAGATGCAATGATCGCCCGGGGGGGGGGGGCAGACTGAAGAAGAGGGAAAGGCAGGATGACCCTCCCCTAGACAAAGGAAGAAAGTTGGCTTGAACGAGCGACCGAAGGGACGACAGGAGATCAAGACCTCCGCCGGGGAGGACGATGAACTTCACTCCTTTGAATGCCCCATTGGATTAAGTCCTCACGCAGATAAGGGGCAACGCAACATTGACTTGGCTGGATAAACTGAAGGGCGATCCAAACAAGAGGCCCAAGAACAAGTACTGCCGCTTCCACCAAGACCATAAGCACGACACTTCAAAGTGCAACGACCTCAAATAGTAGATCGAAGCCCTCATCAAGCAGGGGATGTTGCTGCCATTAACTTCACAGAAGAGGATGCTAGGCGATTACACCACCCTTATGACGACGCCCTAGTTATCAGCTTGTCAATTGCAAACTTCAATACTTGATAGGTACTAGTGGACAACGGGAGCTCAGCAGACATCCTCTACTAACCTGCATTCCAACAGATAAGGGTCAACAAAGAGCATCTCCTACCTTCAGACACGCCATTAGTGGGATTCGGTGGCACCAAGGTCTTTCCTGTGGGAACCATCACTTTGCTAGTAACCATCGGGACGTACCCTTAGCAGCTCACTAAGGAAGTCAATTTCCTGGTCATTGATTGCTCATCTACTTACAACGTCATCATTGGTCGACCTACGCTTAATGCATGGAGAGCAGCCATGCCCACATACCATTTGCTGGTAAAGTTCCCGACGGAGTATGGGATAGAAGAAGCATGGAGGGACCAGATGGCCGCCCGCGAATGCCTGGAAGAGATCCCTAGGCATTACAGTAGAGAAGAAGGGTTATAGTAGAGCCAATGGAAGACCTGAAAGAGATCTCCTTGGACGATAACGTCCCGAGCCGAATCACTCGTATCGGTACGCAGGCTGACACTTCGGTTCGCAAGGAGCTTGCCCTTTTCCTAAAGAACAATCGGGACATCTTCTCTTGGAGCCACGAGGACATGCTAGGGATCAGTTCGAATACCATGGTTCACAAACTCAACGTATGCCCGTCCTTCCGTCCAGTCTGGCAGAAGAAGAGAACTTTCACCTAAGAAAAAGACAAAACCATAGCCAAAGAGGTACGTAAATTACTGGAGATAGATTTCATTAGGGAAGTCTACTACCCTGAGTGGTTAACTAACATAGTCATGGTAAAAAAAGCAAGTAGCAAGTGGAGAATGTGTGTAGATTTCATCGACCTAAACAAGACATGCCCCAAGGACAGCTACCCACTCCCGCGCATCGACCTCCTCGTAGACTCTACGACTGGCCACCAGCTGTTAAGTTCCATGGATGCCTTCTCCGGGTACAATCAGATCAGATTGGATGAAGTAGACCAAGAGAAGACCTCATTCGTCACGAGCCAAGGACTCTTCTACTACAAAGTCATGCCATTCGGACTAAAGAACGTAGGGGCGACATACCAAAGGCTTGTGAACAAGATGTTCGCCCCACAGATTGGGCGGAACGTCGAAGTGTACGTAGATGACATGCTTGTAAAGAGCGCAAGGGAAATTAGCCACCTGATCGACCTTCAGGAAACATTCGATACCCTTCGCCTCAGGAATGGGATGCTCCCAAAAGACCGCAATGCTTCCCGTAGGTTGAAAGTATTGTCATCACGTTTTGTACTAATCGGAGATGTCCTTCACAAGAAGGGCTTCTCTCGTCCATATTTGAGGTGCCTAGCCCCTGCAGAGGCAAACTATGTCATGAGAGAATTCCACGAAGAAGTGTGTGGGAATCACTCGGGGGCATGCTCGCTGGTCCACAAGCTGATACGAGCAGGATACTATTGGCCTACTATGCAGAAGGACAGCCAATCCTACGTGAAGGCGTGTGACAAGTGCCAACACTTTAGCAACATCATACGACAGCCATCGAAGGAACTTACACCAATGAGCGCCCTCTGGCCATTCGCCCAGTGGGGGTTAGACATAGTAGGACCCTTCCCCATGGCAATACAGCAACTCAAGTTCCTTGTCGTAGGAATCGACTACTTCACCAAATGGGTCGAGATAGAACCATTGGCCACCATCATAGAGAAAAATGTCCGAAGTTTCGTCTGAAAAAGTATCGTTTGCCGCTTCGGAATCCCCAAGGTCTTCGTCTCTGACAATGAAAAGCAATTCAACAATGACACATTCAGAGATTTCTACCAACAGTTAGGGATCAAGAACCATTACTCCTCTCCCGCCTACCCTCAGGTCAACTGACAAGTTGAGGTTACTAACTGATCCTTGCTCAAGATGATCAAGACTCGGCTCGAGGGGGCAAAAGGTATATGGCCAGATGAACTACCTGGTGTCCTGTGGGCAAATCGGACGACGGCTCGCACACCTACAGGGGAGACACCTTTCCGCCCTGCATTCGGAGGTGAAGCTGTCATATCGGTAGAAGTTGGACTGACCAGCTATCGGATATCCCACCATAATGAAGAAAAGAATGAGGAGGGGATGCGCCTACAGTTGGACCTTCTTGATGAAGTCAGAGCGACGGCAGAACAGCAGATCGCTCGTTATTAGGACCTGATGGCGAAATACTACAATACCAAAGTCAAGCCTCGTCATTTTCAGGTCGAAGACTTGGTTCTTAGGAAAGTGACGAAGGCCACCAGAGACCCCGCATAGGGCAAGTTAGGCCCCAACTAGGAAGGACCCAACAGGATCATTGACTGCCATAAAAAAAGGGACTTACTACCTAGAAACCCTCAACGGACAAAGGCTCCATCACCCATGGAGCATCGAGCACTTGAGGAAATACTACCAGTAGTAGACGAGTGTAGCCTATCTTATCTCTTTCTTTTATTATTTATGTCAAAGTTAGATATTGAAAGATGTCGAAGTTTTAAGGATGTTAAGTTTTTTTTTTTTTTTTTTTTTTTTTTTTTTTTTAAATAAGACTTGAACGAATTATCAGATACATTGTCCTACTATATACAATTTAGTGAATCAACCAAAAATTATACTAAGTCCTACCTACAGTGTGGACAGACGACCAAGGATATCGACGAGTACGTAGTCACGAAAATTATATTAAGTCCTGCCTACAGGGTGAATGGACGACCAAGGATACCAACGAATACTTGGTCACGAAAATCATACTAAATCCTACCTACGGGATGGATGGATGACCATGAATACTGACGGGCGCTAGGTCCCAAAAACTGTACTAAGTCCTACCTATGGGGTGGATGGATGACCAAGGTTACCGACGGGTACCTGGTCTCAAAAACTTTGCTAAAATTCTATCTATAGGTTGGATGGAGGACAAAGGGTACCGACAAGTACCTGGTCCCAAGAGAGCCACTAAGTAAAACACGCAAATATTACTAACGGATGAAATAAAATATCAACGGCTAGCAAAGGCACAAACACGATAGGGGCATATCCACAATTGTAGTAAAAATAAAACGATAAGTATAAGCAAAGGATAAAAAGCAGTAGATATAAACCCAATGGGGTAAATGTTTTTACATAAAGTCCAAAAGAAGGGGCATTTACCACTATTTTACAAATAAACTTACAAAAAAGAAGAATTAAATACAACTCAAAAAAGAGAAGGGTAAAAATTACGACGGAGGAGCATTGGAGACAAGATCATCCGCAGTTGTTGGGCCATCTGCAGCAAACGGGACCACGGGAGCCGCCGGGCCTTCAGGAGTAGGTTGGACGACGAACTCAGCATCAGGGTCCTTCACTTCTTCCTCGACGATGTGGACGAAGTCGTCGGTCTCATCGTTGACAGCGTCGTTTCCCTCAGGAGTCGGCGGGATGGTGTCATCTATGGCGATCTAGGACAAGTCCAGATCCAGGTAGACGGCTGCAACCTATTTCAAGCAATCGTCAAACCCTTTTCCATAAAAGACACTGCACTCGTCAAAGAAAGGCTGCAAGATCCGGAACGCCGCCACAACATCAGCTTTGACCTTGTCCATTTGCTCACAAAGAGTGGCCAACTCTGTCATCAGGTTGGCGTTCATCTTCTCTACCTCCTCACGATGACGAGTCTCCTCCTTAAGAAAGGCAAGCTTGGCCATAAGCTCCATGTTGAGAGTATGGATGGCCTCCTTGTACTGATCCCTCTCCTTGTTCTCTATTTCTTGATGTTTATGGAACCGTCGGATCACCCCCTCATTGGCTACACATCTATCCTGAAGGGCCCTCATCCATACCAATGCCTGAAAAAAAAAATGACTGTTAGAATAAGTACACAAGAATTATGTACTAAAAGTGACAGGGTCCAAGTTCGTTTCCTTGATGATCGAATTAACCATCTCAATGGCGTAGTCTTAGTGGGTGACCAGCCTCTGGACAAGGTCAGGGATGACGAGGCCCTTCCTTGTTATCAAGTCCTTTCCTGCCCCATAACGAGGGGGCGAAGGGGACTTCCGTTGCTGATCCCCAACGGATGGGCCTATCCCCTTCTTGGACGGATGGTCGTCTTGGCGTTGTTCTTTTTCTTTGGGGCAACTTTGGGGGTCACCTTGGGGGCCGACGCCAATGTCTCCCCTTGCTGCTTGCGTGCAGCAGCAGACTTCCTCACCATCGCCCTCTGCTTGCCTATGTCCATCTCTGAAAAAAAAGGGTGACGGAGAGAGTTAGAAAGGTGATGGACGGATTAAAAGGTGGACGAGTACGAAAACTTACGATGACGTGAAAAGGCGTGTAACCGTCGGGCTACAGGTGTCGGCTCTAGACCACCACAGGATGCGTAGAGAGTGTCAAGGGTGACCAAGTCCTTCCAATTTCTCTACTCGAAGGGAATTTTCAAAACACGTCTAATAAAGCCCTTCTATTCGTCATTAATTTGCGGACGGATCTAAGCTAGAAACAAAAAAAAAGTGTTAGATGCATAACTAAAACTGGCGAGGCAGTGAAAAATAAAATACATACGATACACCTGACTCCCTCACAATGCCCCAGGTATTGTCAAACCTGTCGGGCATACTATCCCACTTCTCAGGTCTACACACCCAATTCGTCCCTTAAACAAAAAAGTATATGTTCTTCCAGTTCCTATTAGAGTTAGGCATGTTTGACACCAGCCTAAGCAAAGTCTTCCTTGCTAGGAAGTGGTAGATGCCCTTCGACGAGAAAATCTGCTGAGGCTTGTAGCAGTAAAAAAACTCGTCGAGGGTAAGGTGACGGTTACCACCACTTAGTTGACCCTATATCACTTCGGCCCCAAGAAATATCCTCCATGCATTAGGGGCGATTTGGTTGACGGACAGACCTAGATAATTGGCAAGCTGACAATGCAGCTCCGTCAGCGGCAATCTTAGCTTTGCAGCGAACATAGCATCATACATATCGACGTCCACTGTTTTTCCTAAGTAACACCTCTCAAACTTCCTTGGCAGACGAAGGGGAATGTTCTCAGGGATTTGGAAACGGTCGCCTTCTCCCTTCACCTCTTCTTTTCAAGGTCTTCCTCATCACCTCCCTCGTCATCTTCCTCCTCTTCCCCTTCTCCCTCTGCCTCTTCTTCCTCCTTTTTGTCATTCTCTTCCTTTCCTTCCTCATCCTCTTCATACTCCTCCTCTTCCTCCACGGGAGCGGAGTGAGCAGATGGTTCCCTTTCTGGGGACCAGGTTACATCCTCCTCAGGCTAGCGCCTTGACAGATAGACTTCGTCATAGCCCGCACCCTCACGAATTGACGACAAATGTTCACTCGTCGCTTCTCTATCACCTGACATCTATTCACCTACAAGTGACGGAGGTATTCTAAGAACCTATTCAACGGGTCTCTAAACAAATAATGACCAACTAGGAAAATAAATTAAAAGAAGATGAAGGAAAGAAACTTACAAGAGTGGATGGCAGCTCGAAGCAACGGATTCCTCGAAGATGACGGAGTGACACAACGACTGACTGTTCGTAAGCGACAGTGCAACACAAAAGCTCTGATCTGGAAGCTCTCAAGAGATATAAAAAAAGCAAAGTAAAGAAAATAACTAAAGGAGGAGGAACTATTTATAGAGTGAAGGGGCGCGATATACGAAGTGACGCTTCTAATTGGAAACGAGGCCAACCAACAAGTGCCCCGTGTCACCTAGCATTTAAACCTAGGGCTACCTACGCCATTTAATGACTCTCTCTTCAATAAAACTCTAATTAATGATCATAAATATCCTCATTACTCCAAGGACCGTCAGCTACAGCCAACGGAACCATGGAGTAGGGGGCAACTGATAGGGGTATTTTTGACAAAGAAATTGACTTATAGACAAAAGACTAAGAGAGCTGAAGACACCTACAGGGCCGTCGGCTTCATAAAAACTGGCAAAGGCTCCAGGACAACGACAATGGGGGTGATGCACCCTTAAGAATCGACAGAGCTTTCAAAGGACAACTCCACCATTAAAACCAACAGATGCATCTCCCACACAAGTCGACGGGAGATCCTCGAGTGACGATTGACCATGGGCCGATGGAGTGGAAAAGCTGACAAGTCCTACATGGCCTTGCTTGGTCCTTACGAATACTTATATATGGAAACATCTTGAGTATCATGCACAAAAACCCGACTACTCACCCATATCTCCCTCGTATGGAAAGACACCCTAAAATCTTAGAAACCCTAATACCAGATCTTCCCTACAAGGAAAAATTCCCGCTCTTAAGGGATCTCGGTTCACTACTCACCACTATATAAGCCCCAGACCTCCTCTTTTCTCAGATACGCAGGAAATCCTTAGCTCTTTCACTATAGAGTTCTTAGAGATTTCTCATTCACTAATTTGACCTTTGGAAGTTTTTTGGCCGGTACCACACTGGTGCCTTTTGTTTGGTCATTTTGTTCTTGTTTCACAGGTACTTATTGACGTGATTTGAAGCCTACAACTCACTGACAATTTCAGCACATCATCAAAATTCAACCAATTTCTCTTTTGTAGTAGAAATTGACAAAATTTTGAAGTGAAAGAAGACTAATTTTATCTTAAAATGTTGTGTCAAGCAAGCGGAACCATGATTTCAAAACCAAGAACAATATGGGAAAAAAGAAACAATTAAAGTACAAAATATTTTGACGCATATATTACTTTAGGGAAAAAGAATAAATTAAGGATGAAGTAATAATATTTGATTTCTTGTTAGGATATTGAAAATACATTGTTAGGATGCCAAAGTGGTTTCTTTTTTTTTCTTTTTCTTTTTTTTTCAAAAAAAAAGAAAAGAAAAAAAGAAACCACTTTGATTGGAACTAAATTGTTAGGATGTCATTAGTTTTAGTTGATAGAATCATGATTACATAATCAACTAATATTTCTTCAATTTGAAATCCAATAATATAAAAAGAGAGTTTTTCTTAACCAACAATTGATATAATATGTTTCTTTCTATACGTGATTTTACTTTTTTGAGAACAGGGCCGGCCCTTCCACTAGGTCAATTAGATCATTGCCTACGGCCCCAAGTGGAAGGGGGCTCCAAAATTTTGAAAAGAAGGGATAGTAGAAAAAAAAATAAAAAATTTAGTTTAAGATGAAACTTCAAAAAATCTGATACATCATTGTGAGCAAAGAATAAAAAATCTTGAACATTCTTGTAAACATTGGTACTCATACCTTTTCTCTTTCTTACTCTTTCTCTTCGCCTCTTCTCTCACCCTTGCTGTCCGCCTCTCTCTCTTAGCTAGATGATGATAGTTTGCAAAAATACTGTCTTAAACTTGAATCTTTTCTCAAAAATGATGTTTATTATGATATTGATGGTATAGATTTATTTTCAGAGTTAAAAGTTTTAAAAGAAATTTTACAAATAAAAGAATATACTCCAATTAACATACTAAATTCTCTAAAAAGGTTAGATTCACTTCCAAATATATGCATTGCTTATAGAATTTTACTAACAACACCTGTTACAGTTGCTTCTGTAGAAAAAAGTTTTTCAAAATTAAAATAAATAAAATCATATCTAAGATCGACAATGTCTCAAGAAAGATTAAGTGGATTAGCTATACTATCGATTGAAAATGAGATGTTAGAAGAACTTGAATACAAAAATTTAATTAGTCAATTTATATCTCAAAAGGCAAGAAAAATATATTTTAAATTAAATATATTATAATATAAAAATATTAATTTAATTAATACATAAAGAAATAAATAAAGATCTCATTTTAGTTCTCACCTAAGGCCCCAAAATGTCTGGGGCTAGCCCTGTTGATAATATAATATAATGCGTTAAATTATAGTACAACACACAATTATTCCTTCTCTAATTAATTTTATTTCTTGGATAATTTAACATAAATGTGCTACTGCTCCATACTACTCTGAAATTGTTAATTAAGGTTCTTCTTTTATTTTCTAAAAAAAAAAACGGTTCTTCTTTTATTATTTTATAGCGGCAACAACCTTAAAAATACAATATTATTTTTTATAATACATTTAGGACTATTTAAAGAGTAAAAGAAGAATCAATTAAAAGAGCAGAGGGAGAATATTGATTACATATAAGATTATGAGGAATAAAATTTTGAATTATTGTCGTGGTTCGACATATAAGAGAAACTAAACAATTGAGAAAAGCCTAAGTATTGGTTAATGTTTCTATTTTCTTTAAATTAATCCATTATTTGGAGTGGGGGCATCTCAACTTAACAATTAACATAATGTAATCCCAAACCAATACGATGAAATAACATTAACCACTCTGATGGTTGAATAAGAGATCTGAGATTAAATTTCCATCTATACCAAAAAACGATTGGTGTCTTGGTCTGATGATAAAGAGCTATCATTAGAAGCGGACGCTATAGGTTGAAACTCTCTAAAAAGAAATAGTAGACAAATTACAAATATTATAAAATCACTCTTTATAGTAGACAAATTACAATATTTTGACAACAAATTCTAAACGACAAGTTGTTATTGGTGGACAAAAAAGTAATTTTAAGTGGTTGGTTCAAATTAGAACTAATAACAACTTAGTACTTATAATTTGTTATAAAAGTATTGTAAAAATATTGTGAACAAATACTATTAACTACTCTTTATAGTACACAAATTACAAATATTAGAAAATATTGTAGGCCAAAGAAAATTTGAAATAAGTGGATTTTGCCTTTTAGGGTTCCTATAAGGGTTTTTATTTCGTGAATATAAATACTCTCTTTATGTAATTGTGAATGTGTTAGTTCTTCATTATTTTATCTGTATATAATTTAATTGTGTTTTGAGTAATGAAGTCAATACCGTGCCATACCGGTCAGTACGGCTGGAATTTATTGTACTGGAGCTCAGACCGGTACAGAAATACTGGTATTTTGTACCGGTTTATATACTGATCATACCGGAGCTGTATCAGCCGTATAAGAACAAATACCGGATTTCAGCTGGTAAATGGATACCGAACTGATAAGAAGCTTACCCATAGAAACACTTTTTTCTCTCTCCTCACAATTTCTAACTGATGGTGAGCGGCGGCACCAATGATTCATTGAGGTTGCAAGTCATTGATGTTATAAATGGAGCTGAAACTAAGAGAGTGGGAGAGAGAGAGATGGGAACAAGAGTATAGTCGGAACAGAACAATAAAAGAGATAGAGAGAGCTCTATAATAAATAACGTGTGAGAAAGAGATATGACTGTATCAAAAACTGTGTGAATTCAGTGGTTAATAAGAACATGGAAAATTGGAATTCAGGCTGTAACGTGTGGAGAATAACAAAGAAAAGAAAATTAAATTAAATTTTTTTAAAAAAAGGTGGGGAGAAAGAACCAGGAAGAGGGAAAAACATATTAATTATGTTGAGCTTGGGCTTGGGCTTTTTTTCAAGATGGCTTGGGCTAATATATTAGTAATTTAGTATGTATAGTATGTAGTATGCCTAGCAAAAAAAAAAAATCGTATAGTATGGAATACAATAAAAACAAAATTATATTAACTAATTCAATAATTACTAAAATAATAGATTAGTTTTAAAATGTTTATTTTCTATAGAAATATAGTATATAATTATATAATATTTAAATTATTTATTTTATATGTCAATAAAAATAACTATAATTACATTTAATTATATATATTTTTAAAAATAGCGGTAATCCGAAACGGTAGACTAATATTAATCGGTACCGAAATATATTGTTTCCTTAATCAAACTGAAACGGCCTCCGATAAGAAATTGACTCTTAATCAAAATTATATAATCTTGATTAAAAATTGAATCAATTAATTGATAGTTCATGTCGATGGGTTCTAAATCAGTATTTTTCATTCTCCTTTTGGATAGAAGAAGTTGCCCCAAGATATTCACTTTAATTGTTTTAACAAAACTACTTTCTAAGAACAAGAAATAATGGACCCATTTAAAGAAAATAGAATCATAAAATCAATATTCAAACCTTTAGCATTTGTTTTCCTTTAGTCACCTCACAACACTACGCGCCAAAGTTTAATTTTTTTAATGGAATGTAAGATCCTATTTGTTAACATGTCGCGCGCATGCGTATATAGGGTCTGTTTGGATTGAGCTTATTTTTGCTGAAACTAAAAATAATGTAGCAAAATAATTTTTAAATGTGTGAATAATACCGTAAGACCTATTTTTAATGAAAAATTTGCTAAAAAGTGATATTTGTAGGTCCGTGAACAGTGCACAAGTGCACTATTCACGGTTGAAAAGTCACCTTTGCTGCTACTGTTCATGAACAGTAGCCGCATTACTCCCTGAAACGCGTGAAAATGAAAAAAAAAAAAAAAAAGCCAGAAAACGCAAACTTGTAAATGCAGACGCCAAATCCAAACCGCACCATAATCTAGACCTTGAAATGCGGGGAGAGCTCATGGAGCATGTGGGTGATTTAGAATATAATCAATTTCTTGTCTTGTTTTTGGTTTCCTGGCCTAATTAGTCTTTGTAACCTTCCTCACTTGGCATCCAATAAAATTATTTAAAAAAAAAGCTTTTCCACTTCAAGAGTTATGGTAGTGATAATTGCCCCACCCTCCATCAACCTCGACAACTTATCCAAAAATTTAAGTAATGAATAGTACCTCAATACACTTATTAAGGTAATGATCATTAGCATATCGAATAATTATTATTTTTTATTCATTGCTTCTTCTTCTTCTTCTTTTCTCTCTCGTCGAGTTCCCAAACAGCTCTTTGCAAGGGTTCGTCATGGGAAGATTTGAGCACGTGTTGTAAGTGGTTGATGCCTCGATACCCAAGTTTGCTCCATCCCGCAATGGCATATTCCTAGCATTTAACTTGAAGCTCCCACATGGTGGTGGAGCCAAAAAGTATTTTCAAGGGAAGCCAAGTTTTATATATATATATATATATATATATATATATATATATATATATATATTAAAAAAATGAAATTCAAAGAATACTCTCTCTATATATATAGAGAGAGAGACACACACTCACATAAAATATGTTTGTAATACATATAGCAAGTCTTTACATGTCTAAAAATATACAAGCCAATTTAATGAAAATATAGCTTCAATAAAAACTAAAGGTTTTTTTATTCATAACCATGAAATCCACCTTTATCGTTTCATCTAAAAGAAAATAAAAATGTTCATATCTCTAATTTTTGGAATAAAAAAATAATAATAATAGTATAAAATATTTTTATTAAAAATATTTACTTATATATTTCGAGGATATTTATGAAATATTGTTTGGTTCAATGGGCTATTATGGTACAAGAGTAATTAGAATAAAAAAGAGTGCATTAGTGATTTATAAACTTATCTATTTTTATGAAATACATTGAATAAACCTTGATTTAATGAGTTACGTATGATATAAAAGTAATTAAAAGGAACAAAAATGATACCACCGCGCACCCTTGGTGCAGTGATCACTTCACAAATATAAGTGTTTGTGGGATGTGGGGGGTAAGGGCCGGAGTTCAAGTCTCCAGGAGGAAGCTTCACACACATATACACTTAGATTAGGCTAGAGTAGAAATTCTATCTTGTATCCAAAAAAAAAAAAAAAAAAAGGAACAAAAATGATGCATTAGTCATTTATATAAATGCATTACATGTGTAAAAATTATGGGTATTATTTAAATGAGTCGTTGAACCACACGATGCATGGGAACCACGCAAACCAATGTTATAAGAGAGATAGAGAGGACTTGTGATGGGGAACTCAAAAAACACAACACCAAACATATCAACCCAATTTAGAGATATTAAAAAATATAAAAAGTCATCAACCTAAAATAGAGTTGCAAGAAAGAACTAAAAATCAGAGAGAGAAATAGCATAATTGAAGTGCATAAAATTTATACAATAAATTACTCTTATATTTTTCATATTTAGTCTTATTTTTTTGTTATTTCGTAACTAATTATACATTATTTTTGTTTATAGTTAATAAAAGCTTTATATGCAAAGTGGGGCTAGTCCAACTGCCAAGCCAATGAAAGACCTGGAAGGCATGAAGTAAAGAAAAGAAAAACAAAGCAAAGAAAAGGACGTGAAAAATAAAAGAATAGGAAGGAACTTGGGAGGCATGGGAGAGCAAATGAAAATTAAAGAGAGAAAAATTTAAAAGTTTGCTTTCGTAAGAGATCTACAGATGGGCTTGATTGCATGTTTGATGTGGGCCTCCTTATTTCTTCACCAGAACATGTACCCTGGAGTTCTTAATTTTGGGCCATGTAAGGTTGAATTTAATCAACCATCTTGTTGGCTTTATTCCGTGCCAAATTTGCTTGTATTTTAGAAATTAGTAACCCTATATTTAGGTGGGAATTATGTAAGAGTAGTGTGTGAGAGAGTGTAAAGAAATGCTCAAGATTGTACAAAGAAGTAGGGTCTCGCGACTGAATCTCGCGGCTTGCAAGCCGCCAGAAGTTGCACATGTGCCAAGCATGCCAGAAGTTGAAGCGTCATGCCAGCTGGAGCACTACAGGACAAAAAGTACAGACTGGTCGTTCAGTTACCTCGCAGTTGGAACTCGCGACTCAGTCAAGCCGCGAGTCCAAGCCACCAGCCAGCTCTGTTTTGAAAAACTTGACTCTTCACATTCCATTCTCACCCTAGTATAAATACTTCTTATACCCACGAAATGTAGAGAGCTTCCAGAGAGAATTTTGAGAGAGAAACCCTAGAGAAAAACAAGATTGACTCATTCACAATCTTTACAAAGAGACTCTTCAAATTCCTCTACTCTCACCCTCTCCATTGTTATATTCTTGAGAGGTTCTTAGCCAAATCATTTTCTCACCATACCCACATCTGTGAGAAGGCTTTTTGGTGCTTTGGGAAGCAGTTAGGAAGGGACTAATTCACATTGGTTGATGCTATGGGCTATAGCGGAATCCGGTAAACTAGAAAAGACAAAGGTTCGGCGTAACCTCGTTAGAGCAAGAAGCTTGGAGGGCTTATGTACATTGGGTAGATTAGGCTTGGAAGGTCTTCTGCTGTTCATGTATCCTAACTTCATTTTCTAGTGGATTATTGACCGCTTGGAGGGCGGCAGAGAGGTTTTATGCTGAGAGCTTTGGTTTCCTCTTCGATAACACATCGTGTGTTGTCTTTGTGTTTGCATCTCTCTTCCCTTAATCTTCGCCATTTAATTTCTGCTGTGGATGTGATTTTATTTGGTGTAGATTATTTATCAATTTTGTTATATGCTTATGTTCATATTCCGCACATCAATTGTTTGATAATAAGCTTGAATTGATAACTTGTAAAGTGGGGGTCTAAACGTTCATAGTGTTTTATATGCTATTTGAACTTTCAATTGGTATCAGAGCGGGTACACTTGTTGTGGTTTAAATACCTAAGTGTGATCCTTGACCCCTTGTGCTTATTTGCCATGGATAGTGCTTTGTATGCCTCTATGCATGTTTTGGATGTTGATGAATGTAACATGCCACGTGTTTGTGAAAATGCCTCTATGAGTGATAATCCTCATGTTTGTGATGCTATGTTACATGAATCTTTGGATGCTATTGATATTCCAAACATCAATCTCTTGAAGAAAGCTAAGAAGTTTCAAAAGAATTTCAGCAAGTTCATTTGTGAAAATGATGATTTGATTGCTAAGCTCAATGAATCCAATAAATTGGTTGAAAAGTATAAGAAGCTTGCTGAAATTTCTCTTGTAAAGCTGAAGGAGTTTGAGTGTTTGAATATGGACTTGGATGCTAAACTTGTTTTGTCTAACAAACTTGTTAATGATCTTAAATGTGAAAATGAATCTCTTAAGATGCATGCCAAGTGTTTGATTGCTGAACCTATTGCTAATAAGGATGAAATTATTTGTTACAATCATGTTGTGGTACCCGATTGTGTGCCTATTGTGTGTTCTACCTCAAAGGACAAATCGGTGTACATTCCTCTACATAAAAGAAATCAAAAAGTGGAGAGAAAGGCACTTAAGCCTAAGCCTCTGTTTAGGTCTCAAACTAAGGTTTTGGATGGATCAAAATTTGTTCCAACTTGCCACCATTGTGGTGTGATTGGTCATATAAGACCTCAATGTTGTAAGTTGAAGAGAGAACAAAATCATATGGCTAGATCCCTTCCCAAAAAGCCTAGTGGACCTAAACACATTGTTTGTCACCATTGTGGTGCCTTGGGTCATCTAAGACCTCAATGCTCTAAGTTTCATGCTTTTAAAAGAATTAAAACAAAAGAAAAACTTGAGCTTCTTGGAAGTTGTGCTAAAAAGAGTAAACCAGATTTGAGTGAAAATAGCATGTTGTTAAAGAAAGTGTTTAGTGCTCTTAACTCCTTGACTATGTGCATCTCCGGTTCTCATTCTTCCAACCCTCGTCTCACTTCTCATGAAACATTCATTCCAAAAAATTGTTCCGTTTGGATGAGGAAGGGTTCCTATGGTTGAGTTTTTGCTCTTTTGGTCCTTGATCTAATTTTTTCGATCTTTGTAGGACCCTTCATGCATTGAATGTCATATCTTCATGCATTTTATGCATCTTGCATCTCTCTATATGCATTGTTTTGATTATTCTCGCATTTGATCTTACTTTTATACTTTTGTTTTTGTGTGTGTAAAAATCCAAAAATACATAAAAAGTGAAAAATTTAATAAGTTTGATCATATATGTTCGAGCACATTTCACATGTGAGTTTAGCCTAGTACCTTCGTACAAATGACTTAGTGCATTTACAAGCTTAGCTTGTTATGTATGCACATCTATCTTTGTGGAAAAAATTTTGAAATCTATGTGTGATTGTTGTAAATCGATCTTCAAGCTTGTCATGAATGATTGGTCAATAGTCTTGATGGTTTTGACACTTGCATAGACTTGTGCATATATATCTTGCCACACCTTTTATTGTTTTTGCTTATAGAGCTCAACCAATGTAAATCTCAAAATGAAAAGAGATAATGAGCTGCAAAAGCCATCGCACATACTAGTATTCGACTAGGAAAAAGAGTAAGCGACTTTTATGAAAATGTATGATGCTCCAAAAAGCCAAAAGCTTGTTCATCAAATTGAAATATCAAAAATTTCAGGCATCGATCTCTAAAATGAGATGTAATGATTCAAAAAGATCAAATGATATGAAGTGTAAAGAAGCCAAATGAAAAGCTTCAAAGATATGTAATCATTTTCTTGTGGGAAGTCATATATGTTCATTTCTATAATTGAGATAGACCACTTGACTTAGTACTAGTTGTGTATGACTTGATTGAATTGATCATTGAAGCTTCATTCTAGACTAAGGACTATTCCACACTTGATACATACACACAACACACATGCCTAATGTTCAATGAATGTCTTATTCATTTGTTCAATTGTACTTGTTTAAATGTGATGTGTGTGTGCTCATCTTTATATGGATCAAATCAAAAAGATTTTTGATCATTTTATATGTATTTGGAAGTGATTTGAATCACTCTTTGTGTTCATGTCATATGCTTACTTTGTTTTTCATTGTTTAAGCATGTTTTGTGTTGAAAAAACAAGTGTCAGAATTTTTGGCTACTCGTTTTGGCGACTTGCAAGCCGCGAGACCCAGTCACGAGTTTTGGCGACTTGTTTTGGCGACTTGCAAGCTGCGAGTTCCAGTCGCGAGTTTACACAGAATGGTTTCGCGAATCACTAGCGACTCAGCTCGCGACTCGCCAGTCGCGAAACGCCCAAAATCAGCTTTTTAAAGAGCTTTTTCGTGGGAAACTTGTTTTAAACCTCTCCCATCCTCTTTTAAACCCCTCTTTCAATATTTTTACATCAAAACTCAATCAATTTGAATGGTTTTTCATTTTATTAACATCTCTAAGGTAATTTTAAACTCTTTTCATTGATTTGGAACCTTAGATTATGTTTTGGAGAGTTTTGTGCTTTTGGTTGAGATTTTTCATCATAGGGGTTGGGGAAACTTAATTTTTGTCAATTTTTTGTATGGGATTGGTTTCTTTTGATGCTTTGCTTTGGATGTTGGCCCCATGTGGCAAAAAGAGCATGTATTAAGGGTGGATTTCATGATGTTCATGCATTGTTTTATATTGTTGTTCATAGTGTGCATGTTAGGTGTTTGATAAAATGCCTCTTAGGCATTTTCTCGCTTGTTTGGACTCCGATGAGTACTAAACTTTGGGGTTTCTCATGTTTCCTCATTAGGAACATATTTGGTTCATTGGTTGTGTATTTAACACACTTTGCCCCACATGTGCATTTTCCTTGCATTGGTCATGCATTGCATATAGCCACTTCTTGCACACACATTTGCTACCCTTGTCATGCATTGGTCTCTACCTTATTTCTTCATCCTAGCATGTCATGTTTACCTTATGATTTGTAGCACTTTGTTTTGTCTTAGGTTTGAGCTTCATTTTCTCGTTCATCTTGCACCCCTCATGCATCATACCATTGCTCATATCTTCTTTTCTTTCCCTCCTTCCTCTTGATTGTTTTGTCTATTCGTGACAAAAAGGGGGAGAGTATACCGGAGAGTATACAGGTTTCTTCATCTTAGCATGTCATGTTTACCTTATGCTTTGTAGCACTTTGTTTTGTCTTAGGTTTGAGCTTCATTTTCTCATTCATCTTGCACCCCTTATGCATCATACCATTGCTCATATCTTCTTTTCTTTCCCTCCTTTCTCTTGATTGTTTTGTCTATTCATGACAAAAAGGCGGAGAGTATACCGGAGAGTATATAGGTTTGTATCGTCATTTCTATATGACTCTTGTGCACATCCTTAGGGGGAGAAATTCTATTTCTCATGCGCATTTGTAGGGGGAAAGATATTCCATAGGGGAGATGCATATACCAAGAGGGAGAAGACATTGAGTTAACAATAAAACCTTATTTTTTTTGTTTCTCTTTATGTTTGTTTTCTTGTATTGCATCGTGTTTGTGTATTGGACATGCATACATTCTTATGCTATTGTGCTTCTTTGAATGCATGTTCGAATGATCACTTGCTTTGCTATGTGATCATTGTAGTCATTTCTATATGACTGTTTTGATGTATGATCAAGTTGCTCACATGTTTCTCATCATGTTTACTTGATCGCAATTTACTTGTTACATTATACTTGTCCTTTTATTACTTGCTTTACCTTGAAGGTCTAATGCATTTTGTGCAAGTGTTTCAGGTTACAGGTATATATGTTCCAAGTTCATCATAACTCCTATGATTCATGCTAGGGGGAGTGATATGATAGGGGGAGGAAGAGCTTCATCAAAGGGGGAGTACTATTGTTGAAAAGCAGGATCTGCTTTGCCTATGTTTAATGTTTTGCTTATTGCTATCATATGTCTAAGTTTATTTACAGTACATGCATTTGTACCCATGTTGCTTTTGTAAGCTTTTAGGGTTTATTGTGTAGGCCTCTATGGTTTGTACCATGCTTATGCAGCCTTTATATTTTGAACTCATGCTTTGTAGCTTAAGTACTTACTGTTAAATGTCATGCATTTTCTTTAAGTACATCACTTTTGTGCCCTTTGTAGGATTTTATTCCTAGATGCATATACTTCATGTATTGTGCATTGGTTGAGTGTTGGACATGCAAATGATACTTTGCATTGAGCTTATTAGCTTGCATATCCGGATGTTCATTCTAAGTGTGAATGAGCATTGTGGTCACTATCTTATAGTGATTGCTTGTTTGGTCAAGCCATGGTGTGTTTCTTAAACTCTATTTTGCTTGATCGCATTGTGCTTGCCTCATATGCATTACAAGTTTTTCTGCATACAATGATCATATTGTGTTGTTGTGTTTCAGGAGTTACTTGTTCATATGTTTCAAGAGCTACACAGATTCTAGAGTTAGGTGTGAGTGAATTATGTTCAACTGTTCCTAACTCACATGTTAAGTCTAGAGTTTGTTTTAGGGTTTTGTAACGGAATAGTCAAAAGGGGAAATTGTAAGGTTGAATTTAATCAACCATCTTGTTGGCTTTATTCAGTGCCAAATTTGCTTGTATTTTAGCAATTAGTAACCCTGTATTTAGGTGGAAATTATGTAAGGGTAGTGTGTGAGAGAGTGTGAAGAAATGCTCAAGATTGTGCAAAGAAGTAGGGTCTCGCGACTAGATCTCACGGGTTGCTGGCGGCTTGCAAGCCGCCAGAAGTTGCACACGTGCCAAGCATGCCAGAAGTTGAAGCATCATGCCAGTTGGAGCACTACAGGACAAAAAGTACAGACAGGCCGTTTAGTTACCTTGCAGTTGGAATTCGCGACTCAGTCAAGCCGCGAGTCCAAGCTGCCAGCCAGCTCTGTTTTGAAAAACTTGATTCTTCACATTCCATTCTCACCCTAGTATAAATACCCCTTATACCCACGAAATGTAGAGAGCTTCCAGAGAGAATTTTGAGAGAGAAACCTTAAAGAAAAACAAGATTGACTCATCCACAATCTTTACATAGAGACTCTTCAAATTCCTCTACTCTCACCCTCTCCATTGTTACATCCTTGAGAGGTTCTTAGCCAAATCATTTTATCACCATACTCACATCTGTGATAAGGCTTTTTGGTGCTTTGGGAAGCAGTTAAGAAGGGACCAATTTACATTGGTTGATGTTATGGGTTATAGCGGAATCCGGTAAGCTAGAAAAGACAAAGGTTCGGCATAACCTCATTGGAGCAAGAAGTTTAGAGGGCTTAGGTACACTGGGTAGATTAGGCTTGGAGGGTCTTCTGCTGTTCATGTATCCTAACTTCATTTTCTAGTGGATTATTGATCGCTTGGAGGGCGGCGGAGAGGTTTTACGCCGAGGGCCTCGGTTTCCTCTTCGATAACACATCGTGTGTTGTCTTTGTGTTTGCATCTCTCTTCCCTTAATCTTCGCCATTTAATTTCTGCTGTGGATGTGATTTTATTTGGTCTAGATTGTTAATCAATTCTGTTATATGCTTATGTTCATATTCCGCACATCAATTGTTTGATAATAAGCTTGAATTGATAACTTGTAAAGTGGGGGTCTAAATGTTCATAGTGTTTTATACACTATTTGAACTTTCAGGCCACGTTGGGCTTTTATTAATAAGGCTTTTAAATTAGCCGCATATGTAGATGTGAGAATATAAATATGAGCAAACACAAAGGTAGAACTGGTAACATGGGGGCTGAACATATATCTGTTGCCTAGCGGCAGCCTCTGTGGCGTTCTCCAAAGAAAGTTATTTTTATTTATCTTAATTGATTGAATTCTTGGTTTATTGTTGTTAGATTTTAAAAGTTGTTAGATTTTAAAAGTAGATATCTTTTGTGATTTGTTTGCCAACTGATGTAATTGTTGATTTGATTTAATACTTAAGAAGTGAAAAAGAGCATGCTTTAGATTTTTAAAATAGAGTTTTTTCTATAGACGTAGGCCGTCAGATTGAATCACATGACTCTCTTAAATCCAATTTTTAGCTCTAATAGATAGTGTTTTTTTTTTTTTAGAGATTTTTAACCTATGATGTCCATTCTTGATAATAGTTCTTTATCATCAAATCAAAACACCAATGGGTTTTTGGTGTAGGTGGAGATTGAATCCCAAATCTCTTATTCAACCATCAGAGACTTTATCGGTTGAGCTAATTTGAACCCACAATAGATAGTTATTCAAATTACCAAATTACCAAGTTTGGGATTTAAAGATATACACTTTTATAGCCTCTAAAAATCTAACTTGCATGTGCATATACATGCTCAAATTGAGATTTTTGTAAGCAAACTGGAGACTGACAAAATAGGCAGATTTGCACATACGAGAAGTACCTCCAATGAACTCCATAACGCACATGAATTTGGAAAATTGCAGGGATTAAGATATTTGGGGATTATGAAAGCTATATGAACACTCTTCCTCCACCAGGTATGAGTGAGCATCCACTTTAACTCCAATACACACCGAAACACAGAAATTACAACTTAAGTATCAGATAAATTTAGACTAACATTGCTGGTATCACTAAGTCATCTAATCCATTTCAAGTGTGCAGGTAGATAGCCAGTTCATCCAAAACTTAGATCAATCTTGTAATCACTGATACTCCATCAATATCTAAGCTAGAGATGAAAATATTTTCAAGTACGAGTGGGGACGTTGATCAACAAAAGGTATAAGAAAAGGGCTCATTGATTTATAATTTTATAGTTCTAAACATCTTTGCTTCCATGTTATAAGTTGAAGAAAGATATAGGGAGCTTTAATTTGGACAAAGATCCCAGTCGAATTTCAACATGGCTAGTGACTTCTATGCCTTCAGTGACTACACCTTCCTCAACATCGGCCCATAGGCTAATAATTTCCACATTTGAAGAAAGACCACGGACTTTTCCTGAACCAGTCCAAACGGCGAAAATGTTCCTGTGTGTTTCCTACTTATATAAGCTAAAAATTGGGACCGTTTTCCAATTTCATGGACTAACTTCTTTACCAACATTTGTCCATCAAAGTAGAGGAAACTATCGCCCATTTTTCACCTCAAGTCACTAGCTGGGAATGCCCTGGCTAAACATTCCCACTTTTCAGTAAATTCAAGGTTTGAAGCCGCATGTCATTAGTAAGGGCATCCCAATATGTATATATAATGGATGCATTCATAATAATATAACTAAATTTTACATTAGAAATCAACCTATGGAACCCTCCTCCCCTTTTGGTCTTGGGATTGACTGTGAATTAATTTTTTTGCTACTAAGTACAAACATAGGTCGAGTTGAAGTGCTCCAGATATTGTATTATCAAATGGGAATACATTTATTCTACTTATTGACAAAGAGATTTCGTTGAAAAACAAAAGGCCTTGCAAAACGGGTCAAGTTGATCAGGTTCGGGTTTGACCCAACTAAATTCATATGGATTGGGTTTGTGTAAGAAACATATATAAAAAAGAAGCTAGATGGCATTGACCGTATTAAAATATGAAACAATTTTAAATTACATACATGTTAGGTAAAGAAATATTAACATGTTAGGTTAAGAAAATTATGCAAATAATTAATATGAAGAGTCCGTTTGGGAACAGCTTATTTAGCTAAAACTAAATTTTTTTTACTGAAAGTACTATAGATAAAATTAAAAAATAGCTGAAATAATACAGTAGGACCCATGAATAGTACCAAAAAAGTGTAATGGAACCCATGAATAGTAGCAAAAATAAGTTGAATAGTAGCTGTAGGGTCACAAATTGTAGCTTTATGCCCAAAATGTGTAGGACTTTGGCCCAATAAGCCCAATACAATAAATTTGTAGAGAGTGGGTTCAAGAATTAGGTATGAACGGCATGGACAACGTTTAACATGTTCTAAGAAACAAATCAAAAAGTCAAAAGAGAAGGGAAAAACGTATTGTGATAACTTTGGACAAATGTATTCTTCATTCAATCCGAGGAGGCTTAGTATCATATCATTCCCCCCAAAAAATCTCCTTTTCCATGAAGGGTCTGTTACATTATATAGTCCCCTTCTAGTCATCCTAACCTTACACTTGTCACTCATTTAGGACTTTACTTGAATACCTGTCCCATCAGACATCTTCTTTGGCTTCCCTGTGAGCTGTAGCAGCTTAGGTAGCACTGTTCAGAGGTCTTCTCTACATAAATGCGGCTAGAAAAGTAGCTGCAGGGCATTTAATGTGGTGGTAGCAGCTTTTCTTCAGATATTTTCAGATTTCTTCCTTTCCAGTAAGCTCACAAATACCATCTCTATCATCGGAGCTTCTAAGAAAGTCACTCCAATCGATGGGATACACACTTGAACTATACTCCTCTCATCCGAAGATGAGATCCTCCTCGGATTAACTTCCTTTCGTTTTCCTACTTATGAATCTTTTAACATAGAAAGTTTTAATAAATGCAGCTCTGCTTGAACTGTAAGGTCCTCGGACCAAGCCCACAGCCCAAGATGTACGATTCTGGGCCTTTGTCCCTACAATAGCCCTTCAAAACTTCAATTTTTCCCTCCTATCCGAGGAGAAAAAATGAGGTTTTGACTTTCAAAAGATAAGGACAATTGATATTTGACCCATACGTGTGGGAATACGATTTAATTGCGCTTCATAATTACTTTTGACGCTTCGCGGTTCACGAAACATTATTAATTACTCTAGGAGGCGTCTTGTCCCCTGCATCCAATGGCAACGCGCAAATCCAACGGCTGATATTTCCCTTAGAATTTTGAGCGGTATAACTCCCCTTCTCTCTCTCCCTTAATATAAAGCCCTGAGGAAAACCCTTTTCTTTTTCTTCAAAAGAAAAAATCTTCAAGAGTTTCAGAGAATTCCAACGTTCCTTCTCCTAACATCTTATAAACTCTTGAGTCTCCATTGCGATTTCCTGTAAGAGATCTTTGACAGTTTTTCTAGAAACTCCAGAGACTAGCATACGTGATCCCGTAAGTTTTTCTTTTTTATATTTCCTATTTCTTCTCGGACACTCTCCTCGGCCTGCAAGTTCTTACTCCCTTATTTACGAATCCCCGCTATTCCACATTAAGTTTTCCAAATGGGTAGATTTAAGAGCCTTGTAGATTCCCCCGCAAAAATAGAAGCTTTTAAACAGAAATACCATATACCCCAAGCAATTGGCCTATGATATTGCTCCTCAGAAGAACTCGTTATACCTAGAGAGGCAGGAGAAGTGGTCATTCCTATAATAGCCTTCATAGAAAGGGGAATGACCCTTCCTATGGGTAGTATAACCCAAGAATACCTTATTAACCATAGGCTATACCCTCATCAGTGTGCACCTAATATGTTTAGGATTCTAGGTTGCATTGATGCTCTTGACTAGCATCTTCACTTGGGCCTCACATGGCATGACGTGGTTCACCTGTACGAATGCCACTCACAAACCGACGGAGGGTTTTACCTCAAATCCAGGTCGTCCATTGTCAGGCTCATCTCGTGCCTCTCCAAGTCCAACAAAGGGATGAAAGATGACTACCTCATCGCTTCAGGGGCATGGCACGATGGTCGCCCCTGCCCAACCCGGGAGAGAGAGACAGATGGGATACCTTAGTGTTAGATCCCTTAGCATAGGATTTAGATTTTAACCCTACCCATGTTCCCTCTTTTAATTTTCTTTGATAATGGACCTTAGTCGTCTAACTGTATCTGATTTCTTGGTTATTTCTGCAGATAGGAGTCTTATTGCTCCTCGGCTCAGTCATACCAACGTGGTGGCCCTCAACTATCTTCTTCGGTCAAAATATTTTGTGAGCGAGGACTGACAACTACGAGCTGTTCATCTGATCCTAGATTTCGATCCCATTTCGAAAATCTTTCAGGACATCGGCCACGCCATCAGAGCCGGTGACTCTCGGATCAATTGCATTGACGTATCAAAACCGAACTTTTTGGTCCGAGAAGATCTTCCCCCAGTCAGACTACCTACCCATCTGGTCCCTCCTCAGCTCGTTATACCACTGTAACAAGTCCTTCTCGAGGCCGAAGTTGCGGCAGAGGAGGAAATTGCTTCTTCTCGATTATCATTAGAAGAGGAGATAGACCAGTTTTGCTTCAGGGGAGAAGAAGGGGTGCCTGAAAGACCCGTGCAGCTCTCGGACTCAGAAACTAAATTTGACTAGCTCTCCATAGCCCTCTAACCTGAAATACTTGTCGCCAGCGTTGATATAAGTTCCAAGGAAAAGGGAGAAATAAGCTCAAAAGGAAGGCTGTCGTTAAAATTTTTAGTAGCCAACAGAAACAAAGGGGGAACCTCGAAAGATGTTCCCAAGACTCAAACTCCAGCCAGTCTTCCGCTTCCTTCCTTTCCTCCTGTTGATCCTGGACTGCATGCCATACCGGACTTAAAGAAGAAAATGACCATATAGGAAGTAGAAGAAGGTGAGGTGATCCCTCCAAAGGGCACCAAACACCAGAAAACCAAAGACCCGAGGGATAATAGGTCCAAATCTGTTGATAGCAGGGAGGATGCCGAAGTGCGCCGTCAACAACGCTCTTGGGCCCCACGGATAGAACTGGATGGAGCTCCAATTCCCTGGGATGCCACTATTAGGGATCCTCAGAGAGGGCATGCAGCCCATCTTGCCCAAGCTTTAGAGCAACCTCTCCTTCTCCTACGGGATATGGAGACTCTGAGATGCACCAGGCAGCCGGATCTCTTCATGTCATTAAAGAGGGATCTTGCCTTGGTAAGCTAACCTCTTCTTTTCTCAATACCAATACGCTTTATTGTTGCATGCGTGACCCCTTTACCATTGTTACGCAGGTTACTCAACAAGTCTATGTGGCCGAAGAATGGGTTGGAGGCGCCCATACCAAATATAAAGCTGAGTCCCACTCTCGGCGCGAAGTCAAGAAGGCTCTTGGGACCCTGAAAGAAGAGAAAATACAGCTGGCCGAGAAGTTGAAGGTTTCGGAGCGCGAATGTTCAAGTGCCAAAGCAGGGCTGAAAAATGTTGAGGCCCAAGCAGAGGACCAGCGCAAACTGCTTTACACGACCCAGCTAAATCTGGCTACCGAAAAAGCAACAGTTCTAAGTTTAAAGGCCGAACTGCAGAAAGCTAAAGAGGCAGCCATAATAGCTATGGAAGCTGCAAAAGCCTCGGAGGAAGCGGCCTATTAACGTGGGATGAGGGAAGCGGAGGAAAGGCTGGCTGAGTAGGTAGCCGAGGTGTGCAGAGATTACTGCACTGAATCTTGGGCAGAGGCGCTCAATCGTGCTGGAGTCCCTGCGGATTCTGAGATGAGGAAGCTTGAAAATGTGTTCTTCCTTGAACCCATTAGAGAAATTCCAACTAACCCTCCTCCGACCACGACCTTAGCCTTTCCTCCTCCCGAGCAGGTCCATGACACTCATGCCATCACTATAGCTGCTGAGACTCCCTCAGGAGTTGTGGAGAAGGGTAATGTGGTCCTACCCTTGGCCAAAGGTACCTCCGCTGAGGATTCCCTTACCATAAAGGATGTGGTCTCCCAAGCCAAAGCAACTGAGTCAAAATCTGATGCTGGGAATGCCAAGACTAAGGCTACCGGTCCCAAGAAGGGTTCTTAGCCCTTAAAAAAGTAGTCGTAGGATCTTTATTTTTACTTTAGTTTTCTTTCATGTAGCTTTTGCCAACACTTGCGATGTATTTATTCTCAATTTAAAGAATAGTCTTTTCTTTCGTACCTCGTGTATCTCTACTTTATTTGCATTTTAACTTATTAATGTTACAGACAGTATTGCGTAGCTACCATTCGTCTTTATTAGAGGCTAACGATGATTCTCCATTAATAAGTTCAATAATTTGATAGAATACTAGTAACGGACGAGCTCATCATGCTTTTATTTCAAAAACTGATCCTTCTGCACTGAAGGCTAGCAATAGTAAAGATGATAACTATTTAGCAACAACTAAGTAAAGAGGTGAGAATGCCTTTGTCTGTTCTTCCTTCTAGATAAGAAAACAAAGACTTACCACAACTTAGGGTCTGTTTAATCCCTTAACTTTACCTAAGTAAATGGTCCGAGAGACCTGATATGACTTAGGATTCGTTTAACAGTTTATAGAAGACACTAGTGTATTAATTTCCCCAAAACATCTGGTCCGAGGACATCAGGCATGACTAAGGTTCAGTTTAAACACTTTATAAAAGACCCCAGTGTGTTAATTTCCCCAAAGCATCTGGTCCGAGGACATCAGGCATGACTAAGGTTCATTTTAAACAATTTAATGAAAATTGATTAACAGGAATCACCTTATCCTTACACAACACTAGAACTTAATAGTAAATGAAGCTCTTATTAATAATAATACATTTTCAAGTTGTTTACATTCTAAGGGCGCGGTATTACATGCTCATCTAAGTCTTCTAGAAAATATGCTCTTATACCTGCTTCCGAGGTGATGCGATATGGTCTTTCCCAATTGGGTCCCAGTTTTCCCCATACTGGATTTTTTGCAGTGCCCAGAACTTTCCTCAATACCAAGTCACCAGGCGCTAGTGGCCTTAACTTTACCTTGGCATCATAACCTCGCTTTAGCTGGTGTTGTAGTACGCCAATTGGACCATTGCACTTTCTCTCCTTTCTTCAATGAAATCTAAACTTCTTTCCAGTAGCTTATCATTGCTGCTTGAACTGAATAAGCTGCTCTTTAGCGTTGGAAAGCCTGTTCTTAAAGGAATGACAGCTTCGGCACCGTAAGTCATTGAAAAGGGGGTCTCCCCTGTTGACCTACGAGGTGTGGTTCGATACACCCACAGGACATGTGGCAGCTCTTCCACCCATCTCCCTTTTGCATCATCTAACCTCTTTTTCAGTCAGTTTACTATGACTTTATTAACAGCCTCAGCTTGCCCATTCCCCTGGGGATAACTGGGGTGGAATATCTATTCGTAATTCCCAATTCACAACAGTATCTCCTGAAGGCCTTACTGTTAAACTGAAAACCATTGTCCGAGATAAGAGTGTGAAGGACCCCGAACCAAGTGACGATGCTCTTCCAGATAAAACTTTTAATGTCCACATCTCTGATGTTCGATAGAGGTTCAGCTTCAACCCATTTGATAAAATAGTCGATGCCGACCAACAAATACCTCTTGTTCCCTACTGCTTTGGGAAAATGCCTGACAATATCCAAGCCCCATTGAGCAAATGGCTAAGGGGTGGTCAACGGATTGAGGATCCCTCTTGGTTGGTATATGTTTGGCGCGAATCTTTGGCATTGGTCACACTTCTTTACGTATTCATGTACTTCTCTTTGCATGTTTGGCCACCAGTAGCCTTGCGTGATGGCTCTATGAGATAAAGACCTGCCTCCAGTATGGCTCCCACAAATCTCCTCGTGTAACTCCTCAAGGACTAATTTTGACGCTTCAGGGTGAATACACAATAGATATGGCCCAGAAAAAGAGCGCTTGTACAGTTTTTTATCTTCGGACAACTAGAAGCGAGGTGCCTTTTTCCGTATCTTTTCAGCTTCTGATTTACTCTCTGGCAAGATGTCCTTCTCCAAGAATAGTACAATGGGATCCATCCAGCTATGCCCCCTCCTGACTTGGTGGACAGAGATCATCGTTCCCTCTACCCCTGCGGGTTTGTACAAGTCTTCTACAAGGATAGTTCGAGGCAAGCTCTGCGCCGAGGAGGTTGCAAGTGTAGCAAGGGAGTCAGCATGTGTGTTACCACTCCTAGGGATGTGCAGTAGGCTGAATGATTCAAATTTTGACTGCAGATGTTTAACTTGACTTAAATATTTCGGCATTCTCTCATCCCTTGCTTCTAATTCGCCCTTCACTTGACCAACAACCAATCTTGAGTCTGAGAACATCTTTACTTCCTTTCCTCCCATTTTTTGAACCATGGACATTCCCTCTAGCAGGGCTTCATACTCGGCTTCGTTATTCGTGGCCGAGAAGCCTAATCTCAATGATTTCTCAATCGTGAGTTGTTCAGGAAACACTAGTACTAGCCCCACTCCGGAGCCCCTTTGATTTGCTACACCATCGACGTACACTTTCCAGCATAGAGGTTCTTGCAGGGAGATGATGCCAACCGATTTTTTATCCATGTGCTGCGATGTTGACAAATTCTCTAATGGGGTTTTAGCGAATTCGGCTACTAGGTCTGCAAGGATCTGGCCCTTAACAGAGGTGCGAGTCATGTATTTAATGTCAAAAGCCCCTAGAATCGTGCCCTACTTAGCAATCCTGCTCGTGTAGTCAGCACTCCGAAGTACAGCCCTGAGCGGGAGCTGAGTCAAGACGATAACAATGTGTGCCTGAAAGTAGTGAGGAAGCTTCCGCGTACCATGTACCACAGCCAAGATGGCTTTCTCCAGTGGTAAGTAGCACACCTCGGTCTCATGTAACGACTTACTAACATAGTAAACCGGCCGTTGCACGCCACTGTCAACTCGGATCAACACCAGACTTATAGCATGAGAGGCCACAACAATGTAAGCAAACAGAACCTCATCCCCCTGAGGACTGGACATGATTGCCGAGAAAGATACTCTTTAAGCTGCTGGAATGCTCGAGCGCATTCCTCGGTCCATTCGAATCCCTTCCATTTTTTCATCAAGAGAAAGAAGGGTCAGTATCTATCTACTGACCGAGAGATGAACCGATTCAAGGCAGCAGTCATACCGGTAAGCTTCTGGACTTCTTTGGGATTCCGAGGAGATTGTAGAGTGTTAATCGCCTTTATTTGATCGGGATTGACCTCGATTCCCCTGTGAGTTACCATATATCCTAGGAATTTGCCTGATCCCACACCAAACGAGCACTTGGAAGCATTTAGGCGCAATTTATGTTTCCTCAAAATTTCAAAGATGCTTCCGAGGTCATCAACGTGCTTGGACACCACCTTGCTCTTCACCACTATGTCGTCTACGTAAACCTCGATGCTTTTCCCTAATTGAGGCTCGAACATTCTCGTCATCATCCTTTGATAGGTTGATCCTGCGTTTTTCAGACCGAAAGGCATCACCTTGTAATAGAAGTTTCCAATGGGGGTGACAAAAGCGGTCCTCTCCTGGTCTTCCAAGGCTAAGGGTATTTGGTGGTATTCTTGAAAGGCGTCTAAGAAGCTCATCCGAGGATGACCCACTGTCGCATCCACCAACTGATCTATTCGTGGCATGGGGAAAGGATCTTTTGGGCAGGCCCTGTTTAGATCTGTAAAGTCCACGCACACTCGCCACTTGCCATTCTTCTTCTTTACCACCACAGTATTAACCAGCCATTCAGGGTAAAACACTTCCTTAATAGCCCCTGCTTGCTTAAACTTCCCCACCTCTTCCTTAACAGCATTTGCATGCTCCTTGGATGGGCGTCGAGGTGGTTGCTTTTTTGGAGTAATGGATGGGTTAACGTTTAAGTGATGATAGATAAAGGTCGGATCTACCCCCGGGCTTCATAAGCGCTCCAGGCGAATACATCAACGTTCTTCTTAAGAAATTCTATCAACTCCTCTTTCTCGTGAAAAGGCAACTGGGACCCGACCTGAAAATATTTCTCCGGATCATCTCCTATAGTGATTTTCTCTAAGTCATCACATTTTGCCTCCTCGGACTGCCCATTGAAGGGCAACACCAGGCTTTTTAATTGCTATGAACTCCCTTCAGCTGCAATCGACGACTCACCCTCGGGTTGATGAGATATGGCAACCACTAGCATTGTCTAGCCATGGATTGGCTTTCGAGGATCTCCCTTACTTGACCCTCGGACGGGTACTTCACCCTTTGGTGCAGAGTAGAGGAGATGGCCCCTAGAGTGTGAAGCCAGGGTCTAGCCACAATAGCCGTATAAGGCGAATAAACGTCTACCACAATGAAATCCACCTCTACCACCTCAGAACCGGTCTGTACAGGTAGTCTAATATGACCTTTTGGCATAACGGTCCTTCCCTCGAAACTTACCAGAGGGGAATCATAGGCAGTCATATCCTCGAGTTTCAACCCCAGACCCTTAAACAAGTCGGGATACATAACCTTCACAGCACTCCCTTAATCCACCAACACCCTCTTCACATCATACCCATCTATCCTAAGTGTAACCACCAAGGCATCGTCATGGGGCTGGATAGTTCCGATCTTGTCCTCGTCCGAAAAACCCAGAATCAATTGGATTTCCATCTTGGTTCTTTTTGACTCCAGATTATTATCCTCAGCAAGCAGCCGAGCCACAGACATTACTCTGAACGGACAGTATCCTGTTCTCCCTAAGGCAGCGAAGATGACATTTATTGTCCCCAAGGGGGGTCCTGAGGAAGCACTTCTTCTAGAATCAAATCCAGCCTGTCCTACTTGGCTACTGGAATGGTGCAACAGCTCCTTCAACCTTCCTTCTCGGACCAGCTGGTCTAAATGGTCCCATAAATTCCTGCAATCTTCAGTAGTATGTCCTTGATCTTGATGGTATTGGCAATAAAGATTTTGGTTACGCCTCATGAGGTTCCCAGCCATTTTGTTCGGCCATTTAAAGAACGATTCGTTCTTAATCTTTTCCAAAATCTGATGTACTGGTTCTCGGAATATCGCGTTGACTGCTTGGGCGTTGGTAGAGCCTGACTGCCTAACGAACTCTCTCCGAGGCCAATTGTTGTTGAATCGGTCCATCCTGAAATCCCTCCGCTCTTAAGGGATAACTTTTGCTTTACCCTTTCCTTGCTGCTGGTCTTCTTAAACTCTTTTGTACTTACTTATCCGATCCATAAGCTGGCGCACACTGGTAACAAGTTTACCAGTGAGGGACTTCCTTAAACCGTGCTCGGTAGGAAGGCCGCTTTTAAAAGTACTGATGGCCACGTCCTCAAAGTCACCATCTATCTCATTGTACATCTCCTAATATCTGTCTGAATACGTTTTCAGGGTCTCCCCCTCCTGCATGGACAGAGACAGTAATGAGTCTAAAGGATGAGGTACCCTGCTGCATGTGATAAAACGAGAGCCAAAAGCCTGGGTAAGTTCCTTAAAGGAGTCTATGGAGTTAGCCTTCAACCCATCGAACCACCTCATGGCCACGGGTCCCAAACTAAAGGGAAAAACTTTGCATATCAAAGTTTCGTCTTTAGAGTGGACAGCCATTTTCTGGTTGAACTGGCTCACGTGCTCTACTGGATCCGTTCGGCCATTGTAAGTGGTGAAAGTGGGTTGATGGAATCGCCGAGGAAGTTCTGCCCCCTCAATCCGACGCGTGAAGGGTGATCTAGAGATTTGATTCAACGCCTTGCTCATGGCATCATTTCCCAAGCCCTTAAGAGGTGGGCTTTTACGTCTCCGCTTGTGGATGTGTTCTTCATCATTGGAAAAAAACTCGCTTGGTGGTGTCTTAGACCTGCGTCTATAAGTGATATCCTCTTCATCATTGGAGGAAACGCCAGAACTGGAAGGAGTTCGTCGTTGGTGTGCATGGCATAGCTTCCGCTTTAAATCATCAATTTCCTTCTGCATGGCTCTGTTACTTTGCCCCTGGGGGAAGTGACTCCCTATTTGAGGGTGACTTCTGCTAGTCTGTGTGGTGTGCAGGCTACCCTCTCTATCTCTCCTACGCTCAAGGTTATGGAAGGCATCTTGTTGATGGAAGCCCCTGGAATCCTGCTGATGGGGACCTGATCCGACCATGGTCAAACGTCGCACTCACTATTACACAAATTGTAGCTTTATGCCCAAAACGTGTAGGACTTTGGTCCAATAAGCCCAATACAATAAATTTGTAGAGAGTGAGTTCAAGAATTAGGTATGAATGGCATGGACAATGTTTAACATGTTCTAAGAAACAAATCAAAAAGTCAAAAGAGAAGGGAAAAACGTATTGTGATAACTTTGGACAAATGTATTCTTCGTTCAATCCGAGGAGGCTTAGTATCATATCATTCCCCCCAAAAAATCCCCTTTTCCATGAAGGGTCTGTTACATTATATAGTCCCCCTCTAGTCATCCTAACCTTACACTTGTCACTCATTTAGGACATTACTTGAGTACCTGTCCCATCAGACATCTTCTTTGGCTTCCCTGTGAGCTGTAGCAGCTTAGGTAGCACTGTTCAGAGGTCTTCTCCACATAAATGCGGCCAGAAAAGTAGCTGCAGGGCATTTAATGTGGTGATAGCAGCTTTTCTTCAAATATTTTCAGATTTCTTCCTTTCCAGTAAGTTCACAAAGGCCATTTCTATCATCGGAGCTTCCAGGAAGGTCACTCCAATCGATGGGATACACACTTGAACTATACTCCTCTCATCCGAGGATGAGATCCTCCTCGGATTAACTTCCTTTCGTTTTCCTACTTATGAATCTTTTAACATAGAACGTTTTAATAAATGCAGCTCTGCTCGAACCGTAAGGTCCTCGGACCAAGCCCACAGCCCAAGATGTACGATTCTGGGCCTTTGTCCCCACAGTAGCAAAAATAAGCAAAATAATAAAAAAAAGCTGGCTTTTTAAGCCAATGCCAAACGCAACCAAATTCTACCTAAATCTACTCAATGTTAGTAGTAGATCCAACAATGGAAGAATTATTCATACTTGAGAATTGCACCTTGGGTTGGGAAGTAATATCTTCAGTAATTTCATCTACTTAGTATACAAGAAAAACGGATGAATAAAGAAATAAAATTTATAACTTGACTATTTTATTAATGGATTAAATACTACCTTCAAATCTATCAAAACATCTTCGCATATGAATCAAAACTCTCATTTAATCTAGCAAAATAGAAGATCGATACAAAGTAAGAATTTTAGCTTCAATACCAAAAAATGATTCATATGCAACCACATTAAAGAGAACTCAGAAAGCTGGTTACATCCACTAGTAGACCCGTATTTCAACAAATTGGGTATAGGTTGACCTGTATTTGTTCACTGGTACAAAATCCTTGTTCATACCTATATTTTTCCTTAGGATTAGAGTGGGTTTACCATTCCATTAAGTCATGGTCAGTTGTTTTTTAGGTTGTGTAAAATTGTGTAAAATAGTTTGTGCACATCAAGTATTATCGTTTTACTAAATCTAAATATAAATATATGTTTGCAATGATTGTTAGAGTAAAGTACCTTTTATGTTTGTTTTGCTTTTGCAAATGTATAGGACAACTCCGACCATTGCAGCGACTCTAGTAACGATACCAACACTTTTCTATACTCTGTTCATCCAACGGTCATGTTCTCTTGCCGCTTCATTGTTAAATTTGACACAACAAAGAAAATTATAGTTAAACTAAGGCTAAATAGGTCGGGTCAGGGGGCAAGATCTATTTAGACAGTTACCTACTGGTGGGCAAGATCTATATATCAGAATGTCGGCTTCAGAGATAGGTATGAGATTAATTTTGTAATAGGAACTCCTTATTAAAATTAATTATTGTTTTCATTAATTCTGATTTGATCTTGTTTCTTGAAATACTTCCCTTTCTGTTTCATATCCTTCAGCTGTAGTTGAACTATAATTTTATTTTTTTGTGTCAAATTCAACAAAGCAGAGGCAAGACATGTTCGTAAGATAAAGAGAGCAGTGATAGTTGTTGCCGCCCTTGCAGTAGTTTCTTGAATGCTCTTATTAGTTGGCTTCTACATTTGCAGAAGCTGAATAAACTTAAAAGGTAAAATAACTTTACTCTGACAACCATTGCAAACATATGGTTGAATTGTCTTGTGTAACTCTTTCTATGTTTTTTTTTTCTTTGTACCTCTCTCTCTCTCTCTCTCTCCCTTTGTATGTGTATGTCAGCTCATTCTTGATCTTCCTCTGTTCTCAAAATGGAAAATTGCTCCTTAGACTTGGCCTGGTCTTGACAGATAGATTAATTTTGAAAGCTTTATAGTTTGTTTCTTATACAAGCACAACTCTATACTACTATATTTTATCCATTTTAGTGTTAAGTCTTATTGTCTAAGTGGGATATTATTTTTATTACATGAAGTGGGATAGTATCTTTATGGGAGAAAGGAATGTTTTTATTTATTTATTTTTTTTATGAATAAATACTATACTAGAGAAACAGAAACAAGGAACAACAAGCTTCCCCCCTGATAACTGAATAAAAACAAGGGGGGCAAACTGTCCAAAACAAAAAACTTTACAGTTAAGAGACCATTTGGCAAAGGTGTGGGCAGCCAAGTTAGCCTGCTTAGGAACCTAAGATACAAAGAAATTATAATGAGGAGACAACAAATTCTACGTATCAAAACAGAAGATCCAATTCTCCAAGGTGGGGCCGGCTTGGATCAAGCAGAACTATGTGACGAATATTAGAATCAGTCTCAATATAAACAGAATTAGCCACCAATCTTGCTGGCAAAAACAGAGCCCATTTAACAGCTTCAGCCTCAACCTAGAAAGGGAGGGTGTTATTCACTCTTTGAGAGCAAGCAAATACTAGCTCCCCTCTCCAATCTCTCGCCACCACAGTAATGGATGAGAACATAAGTCCAGGCAACGTCAATATTGATTTTAATCAAAGACCGCTATGGAGGGGACCAGAGTTGGGCCAAAGCCACGAATACTTGAGAGCTACCTGCAGAACTCCTTGGCATCTTATGATCAGCCATTTGTGTCAAGATTTTGGGAAATAAGTCATCAAAATCTAGCGAAAGACCTTCAAACTGAATTTTATTTCTCAACTTCCAAACTCCATCACAGAGAATTGCAGCAAAGAGAAAAAAACATCTTTTTGAACTAGAGACAGATTGTCCATCAAAGGAGAAGAGAATAAAAATCTAAAATGCACGGACACAGAGATAGTACGGGTATGATACGGTTTGAAAACTTATAACATGACATGGTAGATAGGACATTGTTATGACATGGGTACACCATCCCAAATGAAGAGTCCATGCTTCCTAAATAAAATTGAATGAAATTTGTGGTGGTCCGTTCCTAACAACCTTGGGCTTTTGGGCCTTGACCCCCCCAATTTACTTGTACTTTAGGTTGGGCTTATCCCATAATAGGAGGTCCAAGAAGTGGCTTTTCAAGTTACTGATGGAGTTAAAGTGTAACTTTGGCCCTAAACTCTCTTGATCTTGGCTCAGCCAAGATGATGACTAGGCAGCCGATCCCTTTCCCTGAAATCCAAACAGGATTTCTTAATTCTTGGGATGTGTTTTTTCTCACTACTCTCATATTTCACTTTCCCAAATTTTCCAACCCCCTCTTCCCACCTCTCCTCTCCTATTTATATCCTCCCTTTAGTGGGGTTATTATGATGAGGAGATCTCTCCCATGTTAATGGGTCCCTCCATATCATATTGTTGACCAGAGGGGACCCACCTCCTCCTACTAACATGACTTCCTAGTAACTTGGGCCTGACGCTGGTTATTGCTCGGCTGGCGGATTCTCCCAAGGCATTATCTCTTGTTCACAGCATATCTTGGGGTACTTAGTTCGAATGTTCAGCCAAGCTCATCTTTGCTCGGCTAAGTGGGCAGAGATGGACCAAGACCATTCAATGAGTGGGCCTGCAGTTTGAGGCCAAACTACTATTCTTGATTCGTACAAAATCTAATTTAGTGTAGAGGCCCAATGCTTCCATTCTCAATCCCCATTGACTCTTGAACCAAATGGCTTTAGTGATATGAAGAATATTATGCTTTCATGATACAAGTAGTAATATGAGATTTTGTTTATTATTCCAGCTCAACTAGAACGTATTCAATCTAAATATATTACTTATAGGCACCTTCGTATCATAACTCTTATACTTATAATGATGCCCGTTCTTTTATGAAAACAAAAAAAAAAACAAAACAAAAAAAAAAAAACAAAATGTCTTTTCAATTTTAGCTAAAACAGAGAAAAGTGGCACTACAAGAAAAACAAACTATTGCGGCGGGCCAGAAGCGCCGCTAAAGCCCAAAAAAGTGCTACTAAAGGTACATTTGACCTTTAGCGGCAGGCCGTCTCGTCAGTGTTGTAGTGCCGCTGTAGGTCTATTGCGGGCAGTCACTAAAAGCGCCGCTATATATGTACCTTTTAGCAGCGGGTGAAGGTTTATTGCGGCGGGCATAAAATCGCCGCCATACAAGTTTAGAATTCATGTCAATTGACTTTTTGCGGCAGGTCATGTATGCCACTATTGGTGTCTACCTTTAGCGGCAGGCAGACAGCGTCACTATAGGCAATCAATCAAAACAGACTAATTACACTTTTAGCGGCAAGTAGAAACGCCGCTATATGTGCGTACCTTTAGCGGCAGGGAAAAACGCCACTATATGTTTGAACCCTTAGTGGCAGGGAGTAACGCCGCTATATGTGTGAACCTTTAGCAGTAGGCGATAAGCGCCGCTATAGGGATTCATTTAAAACAAAAAAATGTGCACCTTTAGCAGCGCTTTGACCGCTGCTATCGGTCTTTCTTTCTTTTTTCCTAGTGGGTTTTAAAACCACTGTTTGCTAATAAATAAATTGTTCACAGACCTATTACAAAGAACCTGTAATAGTTATAGATCATCAGAACAACAAAGGCCAAAAGGAAGACCTTGAGCTCCCTTTCTTTGAACTATCCACAATAGTTTGTGCCACTTACAACTTTTCGTTCAATAACAAGCTTGGTGAAGGTGGTTTTGGATTTGTTTACAAGGTAAGTTTGTGATGTGCATGTACAAAAGAAATTAAAATGATGAAGTACTCTTTTATTTTGTTTTCTTTTTAGAATTTAGCAATCTGCAAATGAGAATTTAAGGGTACATTGGAAGACAACTAAGAAATTACTATCAAAAGGCTTTCAAGGAGTTCTGGACAAGGATTAAATGATTTCAAAAATGAAGTAAGACTAATTGTGAAGCTTCAACACTGAAATCTTGTAAAACTTCTTGGTTGTTGCATTCAACAAGAAGAGAAGATTCTGATTTATAAATACATGCCCAACAAAAGCCTGGATTGCTTCATTTTTGGTTTAAATCCCTAAACATAATACATTCTGCTAGCTGGTTTAATTATGTGATCAATAGTTTATAAAATTTAGAAATTTTGCAATGTGTGGTTGAAACACGAGTATATATAATTAACTTGAACTAAATACTTACCAGATCAAACAAAAGGTAAGTTGTTGGATTGGTCCAAACGCTTTCGTATTATTTGCAGGATTGCTCAGGGGCTTCAATATCTTCATCAAGATTCTAGATTGAGAATTATACATAGAGATCTCAAAGCAAGTAATGTTTTACTTGATAGTGAGACAAATTCTAAAATTTCAGACTTTGGCATGGCTAGAACTTTTGGAGGAGATCAGTTGGAAGGAAACATAAATAGAGTCGTTGGAACTTAGTAAGTTTCATTGATATTCTTTCATATAATTATTAATTTTCAAATTTATATTTTATGCTTAAAACTTGTGATGCCCTACAGTGGTTACATGGCTCCAGAATATGCTTTTAATGGAATATTTTCAACAAAATTTGATGTCTTTAGCTTTGGGATTTTATTGTTGGAGATCATAAGTGGGAAGAAAAGTAGAGGGTTTTATCATCCAAACCACAAGCATAACCTTATTGGACATGTAAGTTTCAAATTGTTAGATTACTTATCTAGATACGTTGAACTGATGAATGACAATCATGTTCTTATATTTTTAGGCATGGATACTGTGGAATGAAGGCAGGCCTTTAGAATTAATTGATGGATGTTTAGGAGAATCATGCACAATGTTAGAAGTGTTGCACTGCATCCATCTGAGCCCCTTATGGGTGCAACAGCGTCCTGAGGATAGACCAAGCATATCTTCTGTTGTTGTGATGCTAAGCAGTGAATGTGCTTTGACTGAACCCAAACAACCTGGTTTCTTCTTGGAAAAGGATTCAAATGGAGCACAGTTTTTCTCAAATAATCATGAATCATCTTCAACCAATGAAATAACAGATACATTGGAGCCTCGTTAAAAATTCTGCACGGTTGTACCAATGCAACTCATACAACATTGTCATAATAGAATTGTATTCATCATTATAATTTGTAAACTATATTCCTATTAGTACATGCCCATCGCATACCGAACACTTGTTGCAAGTTGGTCCCTCTCCGTGCTAGTTCATTTTCACATTTATTGGCTTCTTTGAAGCAACACCGAATCCCGATCCTAATCTACAGTTTTTAGCTTAGCAACTCCCTACAATTAGCCATATTTGAAGAAAGAACATTATTAGAACTTACGGCCTTGGAAAGCATACGAACTACAATCCTCACATCACGTTCCATTTCAACAACCTATAACTGCAACTAATTAAATACATAAATTATGTCAGCTAATACAACCATTAAGACATTCTCTTATCATCTCCAATAAGACCTCCAACTCCTACCAGCCACAGATTCCCCATTGAAGACCCATTTGTGTAAAGTTTAAATCAATTGAGCTCTTTATCCCACTTGACGATCTCAATCCACTGCGTTTTGGTTGTTAATACTTATTATGAACTATAAAAATATACTTCCACTGCCCTGTGACATACTTCCCCATGTAAGTGATGGTTTTGCCTTGCTTGCTTGAAGATTCGTTTATTCTTACGTAGGCACAGGGTAAGGTCCAGACTCCAGAGGGATAGCCACAAGAAATAGACTACATCTATTTAAAAAAATGAGTAGTGTCTATTACACACACTAATACACACACTCAGGCACATTAATTTCAAGTCACAATTTCAGTTTATTTTTTGTGTGCAAGAGTGTGTGTATTAGTGTATTTTTAATCCTCAACCCAAAAAAAAAAATCTAGTCCACCAAAAAAAGAAGAGCAATTATTATTATGTCTGATCTAGACCTGTGAGCAATCATCTATATCTATATCTATATAATAAGTAATAGCCGAAACGTTTGACTTTTTGTTGATTGCGCCACGTGGCTACATAAATTTATGCCACACGCCAACATTTAAAAACCGAACAATTGTGTCTATTCGTTTTGCAGAATAAGACACTGAACAATTGTGTCTTTTGGGATTTTAAATAACTAACCAGTAACCACAACCAAAAGAAACAAGTTGTTACACTGAATCATACAGTTGTTTTCCCCTCGGTACATATAAATATAACTGGACTGCAAAAAAACTGCGATTTGCAAGCAGTTTCTCTTTTCCATCGGCACACCTCTGTCTTGGAAAAAAATCATTGACAATCTCAACGCTAATACAGCAAGCGATCGCAGACTAATCCGTTTTTTTCTTCGTTTTTATCTCAGACTCTAAGCCACACCCTACGCCTCTCTCTCCTTCATTCATTCATTCCAGCCCCAATTTTGACTATATAGGAATTTCTCTTTAAAACCCAAAGACCCAAAAACGTGTAAACCCTACACGAAAGCCTTTGAAGTTTGAACACCGCAAAGATTTAGAAAACAAACACAGCCCTTCAACAAACAAGTCTTCTTCACTGGCTTTACTGCCCTTTCTTTCTCCTCCGCTTCTTCCTGTAAGTTGGGTTCTACAATATATGTTTTTAACTTCTATTTTGATACCTGTATTATTTTTCTGTGAATTCGTTTTCTTTTTCTGTTATATCTTTTTTTTCGTTTTATTTTTTATTTTTTTTTATTTGGTTCAATCTGGCACTCTCATTGAATGTCAGGTAAACAAGTCCCATGCACAATATGGATAACATGCAGCCTTTCTTTATTATATTTTTAATTTTTCCATTTTTTTTTTCAAGAGAAAAGTCTGCCAAAGTTTCATTCATAGATTAACCATTATTACATAGAAAGGGTGGGACTTATGCTATGACCACGTCCGAGTAAGTACACATTCAAGCCACAAAATGTTTCAAAGAGGAAGACCCTGAATTTCGAATGTCAAAAATATTATTTAAACTCTTGGCTTAATGGGTTTGACTGTTTACTGCGAAGTATTGAAATTCGAAGTTATTATTGGTTGATTTGTGTTGTTTTATAGTCATACAAATTGATAAACTTAGTTTTTAAGACATTTAAATTGACTTTTATTTGATTTTAGATATCATTCTTTTATGGTCTAGGTGGTTTTTTGAAACTGATTAGCAGATTTGAAAAGTTACAAAACAATCACAATAATTTTAGAAAAAATATATTTGTCTTTCAATTTATTACAAAATTTTCTTTTAACATTGCAATGTCGGTGTTTTTTTGTTAAATATTTAGTTTATGCAAATTGTTTTGTTAAAAAGTTTCTACTGCAACTTATTTTGTTATGCAGCATCTTTTGGAACTTGATTTTCTCAAAATCAAGTTCAAAGTAGAAATTAATTTCACCAAAATCGAGTTCTATACAATTCAATATATGACAAATGTGGAACTCAATTTTCTGAAACTCGAGTTCTATGTTCTATTGAATTTCATAGACTTTGGCAAAATTGGGTTCCACGTTGGAACTCAACTTTCATAAAATCGAGTACCAGAAGGAAGTTATATAACTACATAAGTTCCTATAGAGACTTTGTAACAAAAATAATTTTCAAATATCAAATATTTAGAAAAAAAATGTCTTATAACATCTATTGGATAGAATAGTATTTTGTGTTTCAATTTATTACTATTGTTCTTTTTCCTTTTTCTTTTATGTAATTATCATCATTAAATAGTATCTTGAATAGTTATGAGGTACATTGTTCAAGAGAAGGGAGTAGGTCTGCATGCAAGATAATTGGAATCCTAATGTATATTTAAATTTTTGTTTAATTGCATTTTCATACTGAGGTTAGGGATTTTTTTTAATTAGAATCTTAATGTGCAATCAAAGAAGAAGAAACGAAGAATTTTTTTAAATCTTTTACAAAAATCTATCAAAGTTATGTTTGCAAAATATTCATATATATCATAGAAAAATAAAGGGTAAAATGCTATTTTGGTTCCTCAACTTTATCAAAAGTTTGGTTTTCATCTCTAAACTTTAAGAAGTTTATTTTTCGTCCCTAAACTATTAAAAAGTTCTTCTTTCATCCCTAACATATTGAAAATGATTTATTTATGTTCTTAAATTTGCTAAACATTGTGCTCATTTAAGGTTCATTCCCAAAAGAGTTATAATGTTGTTAGATAGTACTCAATTTTACCACTTGAGCTAACTGGAACCCACGATTTTATGTTCTAATTTATTATATATGTTCAATTTTATTTATTAATCATCTTGCAAAATCGCTACAATTTGTATTTTATTAATGTTACCTCACGTTTCTAAGTATACTATGCATTTATACAAACTAAGTTTTCCTTTTAAATTATACTGATATGATGATTGTAGTAAATTAAACCAAGATTAAATCATACCTCATACTCGATAGATTCCCTATGCATTGCACGGATAATTTTGTTAATTTATAATGACATTTTTTTTTTTTTTTATGTTGCATAAGTTTATTTTAATGCATTGTAAATAATAAAAATAATTGTACAAGACATTTTTTTCTTCATTTTATAACATATAACTATCAGTCTATGTTATAGCTATATACTGTTATTTAGCAAGATTAAACCATATATTATATTCAATTTATTTCCCGTGCATCGCACGGGTTAGCGACTAGTAATAACTAATAGCCGAAACATTTGACTTTTTGTTGACCACTCCTCATTGCGCCACATGACTACATAAATTAATGACACGTACACATTTAAAAAAACGAACATATGTGACTTTTCATTTTCCAATAGGCACATTTTCGGTTAATAAGCATGTTTTCATTCAATAGGCACTTTTTCGGTCAATAGGCACATTTTGACTTTTTATTAACCGCTCATATGGCTACATAAATTAATCTATATCTATATCTTTTTGTTTTTGATTTTTTGATGAGATCTATATCTATATTTACATAACATAAAACAACGGTGTCTTTTCATTTTGGGATTAAGTGAAGCGCATATTATTTTAGACTCTAACGTATCTTTTAAACTTCTCAAGTTGCATAGTTCTTCCCACAAAACCCCAAAAAAAAAAACCATTTATTTCTTCTCCCTCTCTTTCTATTTGTTCTCCTCCCTCTCACTGCCTCTCTCTGTACTTTATTTCCAAAGGTTAGATCTCTTCTCTCATTTTATAATTTATTAATCAAATTATATACCCATCTTTGACACAATCCAAAAGATACAATGAACGGCCAAAACTGATTTAAACTTCTTAACCTCTTCTGATTGCCGCAACAGTTGTTTTTATTCTTCTTACACACATTATAAGGATATCGGAGAGTAAGCAGTGGACGAGCAAGAGTCAGAGTTGCTGTTCTTTCCGTCTCCTCAATACTCAGTCTCCACTCCCGTTTGAGCCTTTCTCTTCCCCAACGACGGAATTAGCCAACTCCTCCAAGAAGGTCGCTCTCTCTCTCTCTCCGACTAAATCCATTTTAGTACGAATAGCATCAGATATTCTTGAATTGTTTTAACTTTTATTTAGTTTTACTAATTGGTTTATATTTGAATTGCTTTTAGTTTGAGTATTGTTGGTTTCAAAAGTCGATTTGGATTATAATAGTCTAATCACACCTTAGAATTTGTTCAATTAATTGGGTTTGTTTGTTTGTTTCCATCTCATTAATTTTTTAATATAATTTCTTATTATGATTTCGTAGCCGATAAAGGTAATTGTAAATGTGCACACAGAGATAGATGGAGAGAGATTGAGAGAGGAATTCTAGGACTGTCAAACTACTACCATGTCAAATCATCACCCACCTTCAACCCTGCCTCTTGACACCTTCATATACTGCAAGAACCACTACCAGTACCGGTATTTTTAACAACAAAAATTTGTGTTAAATATTATTTAGGTTTTGTTATTTGTTAGGTTTTTTTTTTCTAGATTTAATTTTGTGAAAAATAATTATTAATATAACTCATATTTGTAGTCTAATTATTGTGTTGATGGTTTAATTAGGCTGACAACTATTCACAGTTGCTTATGCTTCACTGTCATCATTCTTTTGAACCCTTGGAAGGGTGAGCTTCAGTAATTTGAAATAAAATGATTTAGAAAGAAGATAAAGTTTTTCACTTACCAAAAAATAAGGAAAGAAGATAAGGTTTTAGTCAATAGGCTTTCTATGTTTCTCCTATGGGCATAAGGCTAATCTTCATTTCCCAGTATTCAAACTAACATTATTGCTGCTGTGTGCTGCTATACTAAGGCCTGGTGCTACTGTTTGTGAATTTTTGTTGTTGTTGTTGTACATGCTAATATGCATTATGCTTCTATTGTACTTAGTGTTAGTTGTATTGTGATAATTGGTAATTGTTGGCATTGTACTAGGAATTGATGCAAAGTCCAGGATGTTTTGGTAGTTATTGGCAGATTCTTAAAAAAGCACTTAGTGAGAAATATTAACATAGGTTGTGTTTGTTTGCTTCATGTTAATAGAAGGTTGCAAGGTAAATTCAAATGTTAATAAAAAGTTGACCTCTTAAGAGTGTGCCACCTCAGCTTTGGAGTCTACACAATTTTACACCTCAACAATATTTTTATTTTTTATTTTTAGCACGGTATTTTAGTTAATATTTTACTTAGTTTGAACTTTGAACCCGATAATGCACTCCCCCTCTCTCTATCTCTGTAACCTCAATAGGCTATGGCTGCTACCGTGTTTTCAAATATCTCTAATAGCAACCTCTAAGGACAACCATCCAAAGGCAAGATGGAATGTGGGGTACAGCTGCAAGTGTTGCCTTGAAAAGAAAAGACTGCAGTTGATTCAAATGCTCCAGCTCCTGCTTGCAGTGCACACAAGACTGAGACAGGGCTAATGAATAACTTTATATGTAATAACATTATAACCTTATTTCACAAAGTTCAAGATCCTTAATGTTTTTCTTTTAATAATGTTTTTTTTTTTTTTTAAATTTAAATGGATGTAGTTTATTTAAAGATATGTAAAGCATTCTTGTGTTTGCATGTTGTGCTCCCTTTCTACTGTTTATTAATTGCACCATATATGACTTTTCAAATGATACTCCTAAATGTGATTTTTTAAGCACATTGATGATGACAAGAACAAGGAATAAACAACTAGGATTACCGGGATTTTGCAAACAGACTGAATAATAGAAGGGATTATGTTAAAAAAAAAAATGATAGAGACCTTAAATTTCATGAAAGAAAGGATGCAATTGATAATAGACGTAGGATGCCTACCAGTAGTTTAAGGTTGTTAACTAAAGGTACAAATAAGTAATACAAAGTTAGATGTTGTTGTAGAGAGGGAAAATTTCCGACCTATCATAAGCTGACACATCATACTACCAAGTCCATAAAATACAGCCAATTACAAAGCGCCACGTACTGCTACTAGGTTTTACTATCACTACTCAGAAGCCAACAGAAATTTGCCAAGTGTCATGCAAAAACCAATCACACATCAGCGCATGTGTAAGCGATGACACAAGCAGCCTTGCACGTGTAAGCGATGACTTAATCAATCTAGTGTGTGTAAGCGATGACATAGGCGAACCAATCAGACTGTGACATGTGTCACCAATCAGACTCCGCCACGTGTCGCTCACCCACCCCCAAACTCCTATAAATAGAAGCCTTCCTAAGGCATTTAAGGAAGACCAAGACACCAAGAGATCTTGGGAGACACCAAGCCATCTGGAACACAAGCAGCATCAAAGAAGATTTAGAAGTACTGAAGCTCTGCTGGAATTAAGCCCTGAAGCCTCCAGCAACTTCAAGAACTTCAACTTCAAATACAAAGAACATTCGAAGAGAAATCATCCAAATCATCTTCCTAGATCTCAACGGTCACTGGAATCAAGCTCAAAAGCCTCCAGAAATCTTAACAAACCACAAATCAACGAAGCTCTATGGATTTAAGCCTCCAAAGCCTCGAAGAACTTCCGCCACAAACCTTCAAATACGAAGAACATTCGAAGCAGAATCATCCAAACTACCTGCCTAGATCTCAAAGTTCACTGGAATCAAGCTCGAAAGCCTCCAGAAACCTCAACAAACCACAAATCAGTGAAGCTCTACAGATTCAAGCCTCTAAAGCACCGAAAAACTTCCACCACAAACCTTCGAAGACGAAGAATGCACCAAGAACACCAAGAACACGAAGAACATACGAAGAACACGAAGAACAAAGAATTTCTAACAAGCTCATAGCCAAAGATTCATTGTGATTCTGTTTCAAGGGTCTTCGATCCATTCCTCAACCAAATTGAAGGAGTCAGAATTACATTATTACAATTCCAATCAACAAGTCTTTCAAGGAGATCGAATCAGAGGATCACTCTTTTGTAATTACAGAGAATTGTACCACACAATCATCAATAAAAATTCGCATTTGTGAAACTATTTCACTTGTTTGACTTATTTTGAACTAAGAAATTTAGTCGTCTACATATTCTAGCACGCCCGGTGGGACATCTCTGCCTCTCATCTCCTTCTCCTTCAAAGAAAGAAATCTTCATCATTTTGCTACCAACTTCAATGGCCTCTAGCAAGAACATTCAAGCTTCAACAATAGCTACTTCAATTAGACTTGGTACAGCTACCACCAACAATTGCATTGGTGCAATCAATTGTAGCCAGCCTAAAGCTCACAATCAACATCGAGCTCAATCAACCAAGGAAGCCAAGGTCCAAACAATCATCTCCTTAGACCCTCTCACAAGAAACAAGGTCATCAACAAGGACATCTCCACCTTGGAACACCTCAAGTATGGGGGCAAATCCCCTTCTTCCTTCATAAGAAGTTGGTCGCACGATTTCTTTCCCATCAAAGGGAACCCAAAAGATGAGATTTCACATGCTCACTTCAAATCACTTTCTTCTCCATCATCTTGGGAAGTTGTGTCAGCCATGATGACTAACACCTCTACCATGGAAAAAAAAATGGCTGAAATGGAACAAAGGGTTGCCCTTCTCACAAAAGCACTTAAAGATAAGGACCTCCAAATTGCAACTTTAATGAACAAACTCAAAGTACAAGATCTTGGTGAATCAAGCCATGGCCATAAATTCACATCTGCGAAGGATGACGAAGGGAGAGAAATTGGAAACACTCCCCGACAAGAACAATCTACTTCGGTTGCTTCGTTGTCAGTCCAACAATTACAAGACATGATAACAAATACCATCCGAGCACAATATGGAGGTTCTTCTACAAGTTCTCTCACATATTCAAAACCCTACACAAAGCACATCGACAACATGAGAATGCCAAATGGGTATCAACCCCCCAAGTTCTTGCAATTTGATGGCAAAGGAAACCCTAAGCAACACATTGCTCACTTTGGAGAAACTTGTGAGAACGCAGGGACTCAAAATGGCCTCCTTGTAAAGCAATTTGTCCGTTCGCTCAAGGGAAATGCCTTTGATTGGTATACAGACTTAGAACATGAGTCAATCGACAGTTGGGAACAACTGGAAAGAGGATTCCTTGACCGATTCTATAGCACGCGTCGTACGGTAGGCATGATGGAGCTTACCAATACTAAACAATGGAAGGACGAGCCTGTCGTTGATTATATCAATCGGTGGCATTCTTTGAGTCTAGATTGCAAGGATAGACTTTTTGAAATATCTGCTATAGAGATGTGCATCCAAGGCATGCATTGGAGACTTCTTTACATCCTTCAAGGGATAAAGCCTCGGACATTTGAAGAGTTAGCAACTCGTGCGCACGACATGGAGTTGAGCATTGCTAGCCATGAAAGTACAAACCCTCCCATACTTGAGGAAAGCAAAAGGGAAGTAAGGAAGAATGATAGGAATGCAAAAGTCAGCCTCAAAGTCCCAATGGTTGTTAACACTGCCAAAGTTAAGGTTCCAAGAAGAGGAGCAAATGCAAATGAAAAATGGCTTGAAGGATGGCAAAAGAATGAGGTGCGTCATCTGACTTTTAAGGAACATGAGCAAAGAGTATATCCGTTCCCTGATGAAGATGTGCCAAACATCTTAGAACAACTATTGCAATTGAAACTGATTGAACTGCCAGAATGCAAGCGGCCAGAAGACATGGGGAAAGTTGATGACCCTAACTACTGCAAATACCATCGCATCATTGGCCACCCAATCCGAAAATGCTTCATCTTCAAAGAACAAATCATGAAGCTCGTCAAAGAAAACAAGATTGATCTAAACTTTGATGAAGTTGTTGGGTCAAACCATGTGACCGTTGCTTGTGATGTACTTCCAACTCTCAGGCAGGAGGCAAACACCATTAGAGCTTACAAGCTAATTGACAATGATGATGCAAGAATCAATCCTATCAATGGGAAGTTCTTGCAACACCTCTACACTTGAAAATTGAGGATTGCTCCTTGGTAAGAGTTTAAACTGCCCACTGTAGCGCTGCAAGAGTACATGATGTCTTCCCATTACCCTTGAAAGCGTACCAATAAGGAGAAATTAATCCCACTCTATGTCACCAATTACGAGTGTGGCGTAGTGGTTGGATGCTCATGTCACCCTTGAGGCTCGGGTTCAATTAGTGGTGATACCCACTAGTACACACGTGCACCCTCCTTTTTGCAAAAAAACACATAAGAAAAAGAGAAAAAAATCATCAAAAAAAAAAAATCTTTTGAACTACGTGATGACTTGATCCCTTAACAAGGTACGTAGGCAACTTAGTATTATTTACTGAGTTCAGTCACATGCAAAAAAAATGGAGGCAATGGTGGAGAAATTAGAGAAACGAGTGATGCAAAGAGAATTGATTTTATTAGCTGGAAAGAAAGACATGAAATTTCTACAACAAATAAAACGAAGGGAGATACTACAGTGATTATTGATTGCAAGTACAGGTTAGTATTTCCAATTGTAATTCTCTAACTCATCATGTGCTATGTCCAGCCCTTGTTTCAACAACTGCAAAGATTCAATATCTGCATTACTTAAGGAAGGAGCAGTCTCTATGAAAGAAATCTCATCTTGAACATTTGAGATGATAGAGCTCTGATTTGACAAATTTTCATCATTATTGAGAATCGAAGCTTCAAGATCCTTCTTGCGAATGGATAGATTTTCCAATTCTTCTTGCAGCACCACTATCCTAGCTTCAACGCCCACCAGTCCATCCCCAAGTGTTTCACCACATGCTAACAACTCATTCTTTATAGTTAGCTGCTCAGCAAGGTGAAAGTTACAATCTGTCAATTGCTTGTCGCGTTGTTCAGACATCACACTTGTAGAAAAGGAGGATTGAAGTGATTCAAAACTTCTGGCCTTCTCAAAATAATCAACAACTAAGCTTTGCAATGGTGATGGATCAATAGCTTTATTGGCTACTATGGCGTCAAAAATCTTTTGAGCTTCTCCCATGAGTGAAGGGGCTTTCTCGAAAGGGGTCCTAGCAATCCTTTGCTGAAGACTTTTCCAAAGGTTCAGTGCAAGGTCGATGCGATTTCTCAAAATCACATCTTCGACACGATAAACAGAATCTTCAAGGATATTAGAACTCACGGTCCTCTCCATAAATTTAGTGTTAGGCATCTGAGTTACATTTCCCATTGATATGGCAATAAGTCGTGGGCCAGAAATTGAAGTTTCACTATCAATAGAGGTCACCTTATCGCTATTGACTGTGTTTAAGGCTTGTTGCCCAGGCTGCAATCAAGAATACATTACATAAAAAAAATGTACGTATATAAAGACTAAAAATTAAAAATTAAAAAAATTAAAAAAAATTAAAAAAAAATAAAAAAAAATAAAAAGAAAAGGAGAAAAGGCATGGCTTCTCTGCACTCACAATATTATGTTAGTTACTGAAGGCTACACTTGTGCAAACTCAATGCATGGCTTCTCTGCACTCACAATATTATGTTAGTTACTGAAGGCTACGCTTGTGCAAACTCAATGCATGGCTCAGGTGGCCTTATATAGGAAAATTTCTAAAACTAACAGACAAAAAGAGAAAAAGGTCCAAGCAGTTAAAAATATCAACTTTCAAAAAATACTGCACCGAACCTTGAAAAAAAGAGGGAGATGGTAAATGTCCATAAATGCATCATACTATCAAAAAGAAATTGTTACACTAAGCCTGGCAAGAAGTTATAGGCTAGCAAAGAGCAATATATTGTTCCAAGAAACTGTGCCACCAACTCTTAAGAACAGCATGGACACTCAGTGGTTACCTTGGAACCACTCCCTGCCTGGGTTGTCAAATATTGTCAGAATAGCCACCGTCAGAGTGGACTAAGATGGCAACAAATCCAACCATGCTTACGGATTTCTCTTTCAGATTTGTGTCGTCTTACAAAACTGAATCCACAAGGATCTTCTAGGGACTTCAAGCTACAAAGACCCAGAGAAAATTAGACTCAGTAGACTATCCACGCGCTCCCATGCGCAGCCACGAACTCACAGTGACCAACAGAATAGTCTTTCAAAATCTGCGTAAATCCGGCCTTCATTTCACAAAACTAATACCACAGGGCTGTTAAATGGACTTCGATCTACAAAACACAAAAAGATCATCCTCCAAGGAACGTCCACGCGCCCCCACGCGCGGCCACGAGCTCACAATGATCCGTGGCTTAGTCCTTCAATTCTACGCAAATATGCTCGTAATTTTAGAACACGGACCACACCACTAGATCCAACGGCCCTTGATTGGCAAAACACCAAAATTTCAGGCCTAAAAACGCCACCACGCGCCACAAGAAAGTTCGGCGTTCACAACTTCAAGTCCACACTCCTACACGCGCAACCCTCACCATTCACGCGCGATCACGTGCTGGCAAATTCACTTACCCGCTTTCACGCGCCATGCGCTAACACACGCGCCCAGAGCTATGACGTCATGGATGACGTCATCCTCCACTCTTCGGACTGACCCATTTGTCCAGCCGACCCGGTTTGACCCGGACCGACTCGAAAATCTGACTCGGTCCGAACTGCCTACAAAAATAAAAAATAAAAAAAATACTTTGACCAAGTTAGACATTTGACTTTAACTAAAAAGTCAAAATTTTCAAAAAAGGGCCTATCCCACTCAGTTTTTCACGTACATTCCGATTTTGGGATCCATTTCTTCATCCGAGACTCGAAAATTGCACAACGGTTCAATTTCTAAAAAGTTGACTTTTGCATAAATCTTGACCGAAAGTCAAAATTTTCAAGAAGGACCTGTTTTACTCAGTTTTTCGCGTAGATTCCAATTTTGGAATCTATTTCATCATTTGAGAATCCAAAAGTGCTCGGATAGTGTGATTCTACAGCTGTTGACTTTGATGTGAACTTTAACCAAGAATCAAGATGTCCGAGCAAAGCTTGTCCTATTCAGATTTTCACATAGATTCTGATTTTGAAATCCGCTTATTTGTTTTGGACTTGGAAACCACCTATGTGACCCACTTCTTTGAAGTACTAGCAGTGTCCAAAACTTAAGCTCCCAAGATCAAAATTTGAGATTCATCCATTCGATCTGGATTCCTTCAGGGTTATTCTCCAGACTTCATCAAGGCTTCCCTTTCAAAGTACAAATGAACTCTCACAAGTGTGTATTGAACTTGAAATTACATGGGGTCACTATTTCAACCTACCATTCTCATTCCCTACCGATCTCCCACCTACCGTTCTCATTCGATGCCTATCGTTCTCACCAAAAATTCTCAACCGCCATTCTCAACTACCCATCTACTGTTCTTCATCTCTCCGCTATAAATAGAAGGGCCGGATTCATCAAAAACTCATCAAGAAAAACACATTGAATCATGAAATGAAGATTTGCTTCTTTCAAATTTTCAAGTCCTCTTTTTCACAGCCATTTCTCACTATGGCCTTATCATTCTCAACACCTAGCAACCGATATTACATCATGATCCGTTTGAAATCAACCCTCTCATGGTTCAGTAGAAACCCTCTTCACAACATCATTGTAGTTTTGAGATCCAAACAAATTTTGTTTCTCCCCTTAACGACCATATTTGTCTATAAAATTACTCATAACAAGGTCTGCATTGCGGTTCCATGCTTCCTCAGACTTGGTTGGCCAGGAAATCCAAGTCCAGCAGAGACACTTGTTCTTAACCTCAGGGCTCCTGTAGTCTCTCTCCAATTGCTTGGTCTTCCAGCAGAAGCAGTGGTTCGGAACAAACAGCAACTTGGCTGGTTTCTAAGACCAGAATCACAAGTTAACTCCATCTTTCATTTTTCTGTGCTTTTCCAACAAGTGGCAGTAGGTGAAGATGGTAAAAAGTGTTGGGGTATCCTACAAATTGTCTTCCATCCAACACTTGAAACAAACTCCAAGGCACCAGCTCATCAGAATTCAGCCTTTGGTGCTGGTAAATGGTCACCAAAGCCTTATTCCATGTCCCCACCAGTGTGGGACCCAAAGGTCATCGTTGTTGGTACCTTAAAACACACTTTCTAGAATTACTCCAACTTAAAATCAGCTTAAAGAATTTCAGAAAATATACTTCTGAAATTACTTCAACTTAACGTCTGTCGGCATGGTCCCATCACACAGGCACATTCTATGACTTGCCGTCGGACCTCATTCAGCATGCAGTCAATCCCGTATCCCAAGGTGTACTTCCTAGAAACATCTACACCAGAGGGTCTCCAACATACAGGGCCAGCGCCATGGTGGCGTATGTTTCACCTATTCACTTTGCTTCATCCCCGTCTTCTTCACCACCAACATCAACATCCCCAGAATCCATAAGCTTTTGAAATTACCTCAACTTAACCTGAGTGAAACAATGACACATGCGCATTCAACCACTTTCGCACATGTCCTCGCCGTAATCCAAAGTATATTCTTCAGAAATTACTTCGCCTGGACTTCTTAAAAATGTAAGGCCAGCCCCATGACTCTGCATGCTGTACCCAGCCACCATTCTCGAATCTTCCCTATCTTCTACACCCTGTGATCACCTCCAACGATCCAAATACTCTTCTGAAATTACCTCAGCTTAACCTCTGCTGAAATGATTCAATCTTGCAAGTATATCCAACTTCTTGCAAATAACTTTCAGCCTCACCAACTCACTCTAAAGTACCAAAACACTCTTCTGAAATTACTTTAACTTAACCTCTGCTGAGAAGGCTCGGTCACACAAGTACATTCAAATACTCGCAGACTCCTTTTCGGTCTCATCAAAACCTTTCACATGGGTGGGTCTACTCCTCGGAAATTATCTCATCCTGTTGAAAGCTCCACCACCTTCAACTACTTCACTTGAAGAGTCATTCCCTAACCACACTCCGAAACTGTGTGCGTGAACAAGTCTCGAGGGGGCATTTGTAGAGAGGAAAAATTTTTGACCTATCATAAGTTGACACATCATACTACCAAGTCCACAAAATACAGTCAATTACAAAGCGCCACGTACTGCTACTAGGTTTGGCTATCACTACTCAGAAGCTAACAAAAATTTGCCAAGTGTCATGCAAAAACCAATCACGCATCAGCGCACATGTAAGTGATGACACAAGCAGCCTCGCACGTGTAAGCGATGACTTAATCAATCTAGCGCGTGTAAGCGATGATATAGGCAAACCAATCAGACTGTGACATGTGTCACCAATCAGACTCTGCCCTGTCACTCACCCAACCCCAAACTCCTATAAATAGAAGCCTTCCTAAGGCATTTAAGGAAGACCAAGACACCAAGAGATCTTGGGAGACACCAAGCCATCTGGAGCACAAGTAGCATCAAAGAAGATTCAGAAGTACTGAAGCTCTGCTAGAATCAAGCCCTGAAGCCTCCAGCAACTTCAAGAACTTCAACTTCGAATACAAAGAACATTCGAAGAGAAATCATCCAAATCATCTTCCTAGATCTCAACGGTCACTAGAATCAAGCTCAAAAGCCTCCAGAAATCTCAACAAACCACAAATCAACGAAGCTCTATGGATTCAAGCCTCCAAAGCCCCGAAGAACTTCCGCCACAAACCTTCAAATACAAAGAACATTCAAAGCAGAATCATCCAAACTACCTGCCTAGATCTTAAAGTTCACTGGAATCAAGCTCGAAAGCCTCCAGAAACCTCAACAAACCACAAATCAGCGAAGCTCTACGGATTCAAGCCTCTAAAACACCGAAGAACTTCCACCACAAACCTTCGAAGATGAAGAACGCACCAAGAACACCAAGAACACGAAGAACATATGAAGAACACGAAGAACAATGAATTTCTAACAAGCTCATAGCCAAATATTCATTGTGATTCTGTTTCAAGGGTCTTCGATCCATTCCTCAACCAAATTGAAGGATATCTTGTGTTCGAATCAGAATTGTATTATTACAATTCCAATCAACAAGTCTTTCAAGGAGATCAAATCAGAGGATCACTCTTTTGTAATTACAGAGAATTGTACCACACAATCATCAATACAAATTCGCATTTGTGAAACTATTTTACTTGTTTGATTAATTTCAAATTAGAAATTTAGTCGTCTACAGTTGTTTTTAACTTTGTACTTAGGTAGAACACAGCAATCGAATTTCTCATATTGGTATAGTGTTTTAAGAGATTTGAACTTCTATAAATACTCATGTATTATTTAACATTCTTAAAAATAAATAAATAACACTATTTTGGAACTTAGTTATTAATTTTCCCGTGTATCGCACAGGTTAGCAACTAGTATATATATAAAACCGAAACTTCTGAAGTTCTCACAATTTTCTACGTCAGCATTTAAATTTTCTTTTTCTATTTTTTAAATTTGATTTAAAAATAAATCTAATTTTTCCCCATCACTTCCCCTAAACCCAAAACTCACCCTTTCCTTCCTCCAAAATCAAAACTCAAAACTCAGATTCTCCCACAGTCGCCGCCGCCGCCACAAATTGCCGCCACCACGGATCGCTGCCACCACGGAAAGGCAGCCTACTGAGTGATGCAAAATCTGACACAACCACCGTCACTCCAATCCTATTCAAATCCTCACACAACCACTATCTCTCTCCAAGTCTCTTGCAACTTTCAATGTCAGATAAGTAACAATTTGAAGTTAGAGTTCCAAATTTCATCAAAGTAAAGATTCTAATTTGTTTATAAATTGTCTAAGATCAGGGTTTGCTATCAACTACGGATTTAAACGATGTTGGCTTCGTTGAACCTAGGGAAACCCTATAGAAGACCAAATTCTACATGGGCTTCACCTCTTGGCATTTTAAAGAATGGTTAGTGATGTTTTTATTTTAATTTTAGGTTTTCCCCCTTACCTATTCTCTTTATTTGGAGTAAATTTGTGGTTTTGATTTTGGGTTTTGTTCTATTGGTTGTGGCTGTTAAGTATGATTTAGGGTTACATTTGGGAGTGTTTCTTTTGAATGATTAGCATAGATTGATGAGTTTGGAGCCGGTAGTGGAGTTTGCTATTTTCAATTATTGGCTGCATTGCTCTCTCTTTCATATTTTAGCAAATTCAATCAACTGCACCTACTGAGCCTCAGAAGAAGAACCGAATTCAGGTTTCCAACACCAAGAAACCACTCTTCTTCTACGTCAATCTCGCTAAGGTATTATCTCTCTCTCTCTCTCTCTCTCTTCTTTGTTTCAATTTGTGATTCGATGTTCTTATGCTTTTGTTTAATTTTCTCTTTGAGGATAAAGAATGTGCTATTTTTGTTTGTTTCTTTTAGCGGAATTGAATTCATGGAATGGATATGTGGTTGTAGAATGTAGATCTGTTATGTGATTCTTTCTTGATTTGTTTGGTTGTTGAGAAAACGAAGGAAGCGAAAATGAAAGAAGGAACATTAGTTTAGTTTTCTTTCTATTTTTTCCAAGTAATTAAGCAAATGATGAGTTTTCATTTATCGAAGATGATTTTTTTTTTGGTTTACTTTTAACCAATCTTGGAGAAAAAATTCTGAGTAAATATTTAGAGGAAGATTGAATAATTGTAAGATTGTTGAATTGGATCCCAAGATTATAGATTAGAATTCAATTGGTTTAAGACTTATGAGATGACATAATGGAGGAAATGAAAAAGTCCGGATTTGGTCAATCTTTAACACTTAGTTTGGTCACATGGAAAGAAAATGTGGTGAAAGAAAAAGACCAACGCGTTTATATTTATTTTACAACAAGAAAGCTTTGTTTTTTCTTTGTTGCAGAGATACATTCAGCAGGATGAGGTCGAGCTTTCTGCTTTGGGAATGGTACATTTTCTTCAAACTTTCTTTGTATTACATTTTCCTCTGTTTTATACCCAAACAAGAAAAAGATGTGTTTTTTTTTTTTTTTTTTTTTTTTTTTTTTTTTTTTCATTTGTTGAATAATTGAGGGAAAAGAAAGAAAACACAAAATTTAATTGAATCTGATTTTCTTGTGCTATATATAATCAACTATGGGTTGAAGATTTCATGAATGATTAGCAATTGCAACTTTTTATAATGCCATACGTACTCATTTTCTTACTTCTTGAGTTTTCTTCTTTATCCAAGATCAGTGAATTTGATATGTTTGACTATGTGCCCAAGTCGAATATCAACACGGCTTGTGACTTCTATGCCTTCCTCAAAATTGGCCCATGGGCTAATAATTCCCACATCTGAAGAGCGACCATGGACTTTTCCTGGACCAGTCCAAACGGCGAAAACGCGTGTGTTTCTAAGCTACAAATTGGGACCATTACCAATGACATTACAATCACATAAAAATTAATAAGAATGCTATATTGTCAGTTTTTGTCCACAATTAACATTGACATATATATATATATATATATATGGTCCGTTTGGATAGAACTTATATTACTGAAATTAAAAACTGAAAACTAAAACACTGTAGCAAAATAATTTTTAAATGTGTAAATAGTACCGTAAGACTCATTTTTAATGAAAATTTTGCTGAAAAGTGAGGTTTATGGGTCTCATGACTGAAAAATTGCTGAAAATTTGATTAAAAGGTGCTGGAAAAGTTGCTGAGGTGTGCACTGTTCACACTATATTAAGTCAACAATCACGGCAAAAAAAAAAAAATGAAGGCTGAAACGCGTGAAAGTCCAGGCGCAAAACGCAGAAATAATCCTATCCAAACACATACATAGGAAAAATTCTTTTCTTTTTTTTTTTCTTTTTTCTTTTTTCTTTTTTTTTTTTTTTAGGAAAGACATATAAAGGCAAGATGAAAACTAACAAGAAGCAAATACATAATTCGATCAAGATAAAACAAAAAAAAGACTGATACACTTGTCGTGGGGTGGATAATACATTGGAAAAACCTTTTTGAGGCCTTAATATTATATCAATATATCAATTAATTCAAAATCTTTTAAGCCTTAATGGGATTCTATGAACTCTATTTAAGTCACTTTTATAAAAAATAAGTAAATAATTAATATGAATTGTATGTCTCTACTTAATGTTAGTAGTAGATCCAATAGTGAAAGTATTCATATTTGAGAATTGCATCTCACATTGAGGAGTAATTTCGTCAGTATTTTCACCTACAACATGAAATTTTAATATAACTTTAGTATAAAAGGAAAATGGGTCAATAAAGAAATAAAATTTTATAACATGACTATTATTTAAATGGATTAAATACTACCTTTAAATCTATAAAACCAACTTTGCTTGCGAACAAAAGCTTCAATTTTATCTACAAAAAAAAAAAAAAAAAAAAAAAAAGAGAAAAAAAAAAGATCAATACTAAGTAAGAATTTTAGCTCCAATACTAAAAGTTGATTCATAAGAAACCACATTTATAGAAATTCTCAAGAGACCACATGCCATTAAAGAGAATTCAAAAGGCCAATTATATTTCTCATTCCATGAAGAGAGAACATCCAACTTTACATGTTACCTCCAATCAAGTCTAGACTCTTTCAAATACAAGTTCAATTGATTTTTTTTTTTGGTTTGTGTTCGTAATATATCAACTTTCTAAATAATCAAATTCCTAATCATTCAAAATAAAAAGTTCATAATTGCGAAACTTCTCACACAATTACAAGAGTCCAAAAGCCAATATATATATATATAAAAGACAAAAAATAAAATAAAAAAATTAATTGGGAACTAAAAAAGGGTTCAAGATTGTGATTCACGGAATCACGGGTAGACCCTTGGGTACAAGTTGACCCTTGTTCACTGGTACAAAAATCCTTGTCCATACCTATATTTTTCCTTGGGATTCAAGTGGGTTGGCTGTTCTATTGAGTCATGGTCAGTCTTTTTTTTGTAATGCGTAAAATTGTTTTTTTTTTTTTTTTTGGTTTAAAAGGAAATTTCATTCCACTAGGCCAAAATGGCTAAATTATTGGCAGTTAGTGCGTAAAATTGTTAAACAACAAGAAGTATTATCATTTTACGAAATTTAAGAGCATTCACTAAGAAAGCTAAAAAATATAGTTTTTAATAACTCAAAATACTATTTTATCTATTTTAACACTTTACTTTATAATATAGCCAACATCAAAGGTTTTATTTTAGAATTTAACATATTAAAATAATATAAACAAAATAATATATCCAACCCAATAAATAACAATCACAACTAACAACACATTAAAATACTATTTTTTTTTAACACCACACATTAAAAATGTATTTATTTTGTTAATTTTTAAGCTACAAATAGCAGCTCTTTTTTTTTTTTTTTTTTTTTTGAGTTTACCTCCTTTTATGTACAGCATATTTTGAGAGTATTAGTTGCTAAATTGACTTTGAGATTCTCTAAATATAAACATATGTTTGCAACGGCTGTCAGAGTAAAGTACCTTTTATGTTTGTTCTGCTTCTGTAAATATAAAGGACAACTCCGACCATTACAGCAACTACAGCAACGGCAACAACACCTCTCCATGCTTTGTTCATCCAACGACCATGTTCTCTTGCCACTTCATTGTTGAATTTGACACAGCAAAGAAAATTGTGGTTAAACTATAGCCAAAGGAGATGAAACAGCGAGTGAAAGCAGAGCAGTTTTTAAAGAATCAAAATCAATTCAGAATGCAAAGTATAGTGGAAAAATAATTAACTTCAATAAGGAGTTCCTATTACAAAATTAATGGCATACCTATTTCTGAAGCCGATATTCTGACATATAGATTTTGCCCACCAACTGGAAACTGTCTAATATCCATTAGATCACCAAACCACATGACACAGCCACTGCCACTTTCTCTGATATCTGAGTTTGTATAAGCCATGCAGGAACAGTTGTTTAAGCATTTGGCCCAGCATTCGTTTAGGCTCATACTTTCGTTTACCCAAGAATTTGTAGTATCTGGCAATTTCAAGTTAGAATATGTATTAAACCCATCTTTTTGGCAGCTCAATGGCTTAATGAGTACACAACCTTGAGACCTCTCCATTAAGCTCCATCTTTCTGGTGATTTGGGCTTGAATCCTAGTAAACATTGGCAGATAGCAAACCCACTATAACTAATGATACAATTTGCATTGGGTCCACAAAACCCGTAATTGTCACAGTGGTCTTTAGGTAGTAATGGATAGGGTAGCCAAATTTGACTACCTTCATTCCATATGTGTCTCTCAAGAGAAGTGGTGAATTGGTTCAAAACAATTCTTGAGATTTCAGATTTATTTTTGAGGGTGTAGGTGTAGTACACTTCATACTCATTAGAAACAAAGTAGTCATCATAAGCTGGATTTAAACCCGGTGAACCGCTGAACCAGAGGCCGTTCCATGGGCCTGTACGGTAAAATTTGTTGGTTCCTTTCTGAATAACAGGATCAGGGTATGAATGCCTTTCTATCCAATAGGTTAAATCTCCAGGAGATGGATCATCTGGTCTTGTCCATTCTGTAAGATTCCAGTTAATACCTTTCCTCAAGTCCCATCCCAACTTCATTCCTGGCAACAATGTATTAGATGGATAGTCGAAGCTTTCCCACAAAGAGGTTTCCGAATTTCCATCTCTTAGTACAAGATTTCCTGAGTCTAAGAGTTGTAACACAGGATTGTTGGCTTGTTTTTGTGCTCCTAAGCCTGTTGACCAAACAACACTCTTATTCTGACTCATAACCACAAGACTGCCTGTCCTGTTTATCATCAGCAAGCCAGACGAGTCATTGATTGGGTTGAGTCGGTTTGCAACCCAAACAACAGTTCTAACTGAGATCTTCTTGTACCATATTCCCAAGTAGTGATTATTGGAATTAACAAGACTGAAGAAACCTAGTTCGAAGCTTCCATCATTGCTAACTAAGGTCCTTGCGCCGCTGATATTTTGTGATGGAGTAATTCTATCTCCTGCAAGGGAGACTTTGGAGAACAAAAAGAGTAAATATGTAAGCATAAAAATAAAAGAGAGAATATTCATTGATTTCATAGTTACGGACCTCCTACAGAGAAAATATTTAAGAAATCACATATTGATTTCTTTGTATATCAATCACAACTCAAACAAAGAGCAGGAAGGGGCAACTGCAGATGTGTTTACACATTGAAAGTTGTCAATATCGACTCCATTCTTGACTTTTCAACATTTCATATTTTCCACAGAACAGGGGTCTTTCTTGCACCAGCATACCGTAGCCCATACGATACTTTAGGCATTTTGTCTTGAAAAAAAAATTAAAAAAATAAAGCCTAAAGACCTTACTTTAACATAGACCGAGACGTCAACCTCTTTACTCATATCAGTTACCACTTTGCTTGTGGTGGCGCTACCACTTCCAACAATCGTTTCATTGATGGAAACCACGCCTCCACGGGTCTCACTTGGGCCCCCACTTGAAAATCAATCCCCCAAATATTCAAGTAGCCACCTATCTCATATATGTGGTTGATGCCCGCCTCCAAAACATGAATAAAACAATAGCAGCACAAAACAAATTCTAATGCTTTTGTTACACCAATTACAACCTATCATCGCAATTATTATATATATAAAAAACTTGTGAAATTCGTTGTGTATCTAGACTTATTGAATATTGAAATCGCTTTTTTTACTAACAAAACGACGAGTCCCTTTTAAAAATAATATATATATAATATTTTTTTATATAAATAGAGAAAATGTTATTAAAAAGACTTTTTTTAAACATACCTAAATCATTTGTTTAATTTGAACCTATACAAGAATATTAATTAAAATGAATACTTTTATTCTATGGAACACATGTAACATGTTACATTAAGTTTAAATTATTATATAAGTTTAAAACTGTAGCATTTTTTTCTTTCCAAATATAAGTATAATGCCTATATTATTTAATCTTGAATTTGAAGGTAATCTTGTGAATATTTATCATTTTAATTTTTTTTAGGGCTCATATCTCTAATTTCTAATGCCTATTTTGTTTGTATTTTTTAGTCGAAAACTAAAGATTTTGACCTAAATAGAATAAAATCTCATACTTTTCAACCTAAAATTAAGAGGAAAAAAATAAATTTTTGAGTGAAAAAATCAAAAAGCAACTTGAAAAAAGAATCAATTTAGTGCACGTTTGGATTGCACTGAAAAGGAAAGCAGACGCACGTCTGTCTTTTTTATGTGGGTCCCGTGCATTGTTCACGAGACCCGTAAGTACTTTTTTCAATAAAAACAACTTTAAAATTGGGTCCCATGATACTATTCACACATTTAAAAATTATTTTGCTACAGTGTTTTCAGTTTTCATTTTTCATTTTTCAGTTTTCAGTAATAAGCGGTATCTAAACAGACCCTTAAGGTCCCATTAGTCCAAAATGGACTAAAAGGATTGAAGTGAACCCTAATGGACCAAATTGAACCAAAGTAGACCGAATTAGACTAAATAGACTAAATTGTTCCAAAGTAGAACGAATGGACCAAAGTGAACCGAAATAGACCGAATGAATCGAAATGTTAGGCTAATAGGGCTTAACAGGAGCATAGCAACAATAAATGTTACGCTTTAATTTTTAGATATTATATAGATATGTTTTATAATGACATTTTGGTGGTTGGCATACTTTGAGACCCAAAATCAAAAGTTTGGGACTTTGGACATGTTGTCTTGCTCCATTTAAAGGATTATTTAAGTGTTTTTCATCTTGCCATCAAAAAAAGTATTTTACAATTGAGTATTACTATTGATTTGATATTTTTAATGTTGCAATAAATTTCCAATTACAAGAAGTAAATTATCGAGTTAGTGAACACATAATGAAGTTGCATATTTTTAACTCGACTCTGGATCTTCGAGAGATATATGAATCTTTTTTGAATTGATGATTTTTCTTTTTCTTTTTTCACTAAACATTTTTTTTTTTGGGCAAAAATACACAAATCATGAGAAACTTATATTGAAAATGAAATTTCACCAATATTAGTAATAATATAGTTTGACATTTGGAATTTAAGAATTTGATAAATATTTTTTAATTGTGCCAATAGTAGTAAGGACTAAAAAATAAATAACTTACCAATTTGTTTATGAAGTGGTTGTACTTATACTTATTCTTCTAATTTTTATTACAACAATATAACGAACATTTCAATCATATGGAAACTATGAAATGAGGTTTCAAAAAAAATGAAAGATGATATATATTTGAGCAAACTCTTTGATTGTGTACAACAAAGGAGAAATTATTCCAAAATTTGGTACAAATTTAATAATAAATATTTTTCATAATTCAAAAGAACACTAAGTTACATTCTAATATATCCTAAATGATTATAAGTTGAAATGTCTTAAAAAAATAATTTATTTTATCTTTATTTATGTTTATAATTTGTTAATACTGAATGAATACTAAATTTATTTTTCATGAGTTAATTTAGTATAGAATTAGTCTTTTTTTTTTTGTTTAACTCTTGAATGATGAAAATTTTTTATCATTTGTAGGCCCTGCGGGAGCCACGTTGGGGCCAAAGGGGGCCTTGCCCCCCAAATTTTTTATAAAAAAATTAGTAGATATATTTGTAAATAGTGATCCCAGCAAGTTTATCCCTTTTAAAGAAAATATATGTTTTTGGCCCCCTCATTTCCGGCTAAAATTTTGTATATATGTATAATTAGTATTTATTGTATTTTAAAAGAAAGTATAAAATAATTTACCTTAATTAAATAGGTTTACAATCCTATTAAACATAATTGTATACATCATTAAAAGGAAATCAAAAACCAAAAAAAAAGTAAGTTTTGCTCCAACCTCACTAAAAAATTTCTCTAGTCTGCTGATCTACATCTTGGATTCTTTCTGGGCAAAAAATTAGAGCGTCACCATAGTCATAGAGGGTTTCTTCTTCATCCTCTCTCTCTCTCTCTCTCTCTCTCTCTCTCTCTCATTTCTTAGTGTGCATTTGGGAAGTAATGAAAATTATAAATTATTTCACTATTCAACTTATTTTTGGTACTATTCATGGGCCCCATTGTACTATTTCAACTAACTTTTACATTTATCTATAGTACTTTCAGCAATAAGTTCCATTGATTGGGTTTACTCTTGATTGAACATGTTTGACATGTTTTGGTCAATGGGTGTGTGTTTTACACACTGTGCCCATTTTGTGCCTTAATGCCATGCCATGCACACACTAGGCACCCACTAGGCACACACTATGCATCACCTGCTGCAATCACATGCATCAGCTCATGCACACACATGCACAGTCACTTATTTTCATGCATTATGCCTCTGTCTACATGTTTTAACACTTATAGCATGCTGTTTTAAGTTTGTTTGCTCTGTTTTGAGTTGGTTATACTCTGTTTTAAGTTGTTTTACTTTTTTTCTTGGACTAACTTGAATCTAATCAAGTTTTGTGTTTTGTTCTGTGTTTGTGCACCTGTTTCTTTTCTTGGTTGTCTGTGTATATGTGCAGATGTCTCCGTTTAAAAGCTCAGCTGTGAAAGGAGGCAGCAGCAAAGGGAAAAAGCCGGTGATTGATGTTGATGACCCTTCACCGAGGTCAAAAAGGACTCGTTTTTCAACGGGAGTGTATGACCCTGACTTGTTCAGATCTTATGCTGCATTTCAGACCTATACGAACTCCTTTTGAGATGCTCCATTGCTTGTTGAAAGGGCCGTTGATCAGCCATCTCTCCTAGACACCAATATTCCCATATGGTTTGCCACCAAGGATTGGAACTTTATTCTCTCAAATCTTGAGGATGCATACAAAAACTTGGTGAAAGAATTATATGCCAATGCCATTGTTGAAGGAGAGGAAATCAAGTGCTGGGTGAAAGGAAAGCGGTTCTCAGTTACACCCGTCTACTTGGCCGATATTCTACACATCAACAGGCTAATATTACCTATCCCACCGGTATATGATGAACTGAATCCAGATGAGGAGGTTCTTCGGGAAGCTTTAGGAGCTAATTTGGAATTCTCCTCCAATGGGAAGTCAATAAGTGTGGCCTTTCTTTCTCCCGAATTAAGGCTTCTCACAATGATCATGTTTAGCAACCTCTATCCTCTGTCTAGCACCGGTTACATGAATCTCAGTCGAGCATTATTCCTGCATGATCTGATCATTGACGTGGAGATTGATGTGTGTTCTCATATTTTTCACATTGTGGAAAAAACAGTTGAACGGACTGCTTCAAGGAATTGTATTCCTTTCTGTTGCCTTATCTCAAGGATTTTGAAGCTCAAAGGTGTGCATCCCTCGGAAGATGAACACCCATATCCATGGCCAAGTCCAATTAATATCCGCACTCTCCATGCAAGCATGAGTCACACCAAGAAGAATACCAAGCAAGAAAGTCATACTACTCAGTGAAGCTCAAGCTCTACCTCCCATGTTTATGATGAACAGCTAGACAACATCATGGCTACTCTCCAAGAGATCACTACCAAAATATCCGAACTAGCTAATATCATGCACTCTCAACACATTCGTTTCGACACCAAGTTCACATCTCTCTAGACTCAAATGGACCAAATTCAAAAGAAGCCAGAGGAACATGAAGACTAGCTATTCCATGACAAAAAGGGGGAGACGGTGTCGTTGATAGAGGGAGTGTAGTGATAGGGGGAGGAGAAGCTAGTAGCTGCTGTTTGGTTTATAGTTTTTACTGCTTTTGTTTAAAGTTTTAGTACATTGTTCTTAATTTCAGTCTTATATTTAGTAGGTGTGTTTATCTCAATGTTTTGTAGCATTTTTTTTGTGCTTTTAAGATATTGCTAATATGTCTTAAGTACCTCACACTTGTACCCTAGTAGAATCTTGTATCCTAAATGCATATACTTCGTGTATTTTGCATTGGTTGTTTGTTGGACATGCAATTGATCATTGTGGTTGGTCTTCATTGCATTGCATGTCCGGATGAGCATTTACTAGTTAAATGTTCATTGTAGTCATTCTTTAATGACTGTTCTTGTATGATCAAGATATGCTTGTATGTTTTATAGTGTTTACAAAATTGATCGCACTTTACTTGCTCATGTATGTACCATGTATTCAACTTGTCATAAGCTTAATGAAAGTTCTGTTTGTGTGCAAGTGTTTCAGGTTACAGGTATATACGTGCAAGTGCTTCACAGCTTCTAGATTAGGTGTGAGTGAGTTTTGCCACTATTCTCAAACTAACGTTTAAGTCTAGAGTCTATTTTAGGGGTTTTGTCACGGAATAGCCAAAGGGGGAGATTGTAAAGTTGTAATTTACAACTATATGTTTTGTTGGCTTTAATTCCGTGCCAATTTTGATTGTAATTTTATTCAATCTATTGTTCCCTGTATTTATTGTGGGATTTAATTGTAAGGGTTGTGTGAGAGAGAGATTGTGTGTGAAGACTCAAGCAATTGAAGACTGAAGAGTTTTCACGGGTAGCTCGCGACTAAGCATCCTGCGAAATGATGCATGTGCCCTGCACATAACTGGAATGCAAAGAGTCAGGACAGATGGAGACAGCTGTGTTTCGCGAGTAGCTCGCGGGTAAGGCCTTCCCGCGAGACACTCACAAAACATTCTGTTTTGCCAGACTGTGCTATCTGATACACACTTTCTGTACCTACACTATATATACCCCTTTTACCCACAAAAGTTGAGGAGTGCTTCTGAGAGAAAACCCTAGCCACAAACCTTGAAAGTTAAAGATTGTTATACCCACAATTCTCTACACACTTGCTTGTGGATTTTCCTAAACTCCTATCTCTCAATTTTCATATCATTGAGAGGTTGATAACGCAAACACTTACCACACCCTTTTCAGAGTGTTCAGTGAGATTTTGGTACTACTGGGAAGTATTGGAAGAAGGTAAGGATGGCAGATGCAACATAGAGCTTGTTGCGGAATCCGGAGAGCTAGATAAGACACGATTCTGAGTAGGTTTGTTGGAGTAGGAGCTTGGAGGGGTTAGGTACATCGGGTAGATTAGGCTTGGAGGGTCTCTTGCTAACTCATGTATCCCAACTAATTGTCTAGTGGATCGATTACCGCTTGGAGGGTGGCAGAGAGGTTTTACGCCGAGGACTTCGGTTTCCTCTTCGATAACGTATCGTTGTGTTGTCTTTGTATTTGCATCTTTCTTCCCTACTCTTTTATCTTTCACTTTACTGCTGGGTTATTATGAATATGGGTTAGAGTAGCTTGTTTGTTTATACGCTCACATTTACTCTATTCCGCACTTAGTATTAAGTTAGAGTAAAATCAATCGAGCCGTAACTTTAATTTGGGGGGTCTAAACGTTCATAGGTGTTTTACACACTATTTGAACATTCATGGTTGATGGTGGGAGTTTTCAAAGAAAAATAGAGTTTCAAGTTTTAGCTCATATCGTAATCTATGGGATTGGAACAACTAGTAAGTTACGTAATTTGCATAGAATGTGACTTCAAAATTAGAGATATACTTTTGTTCTTAAAATTTTAAGACATATAATAAGATTTTATTTAACAAAGACTTGACCATAATTCTATGAAATTCTTTTATTTTATGTAATATGGTTATGTAATGTATTATAAACCTTGTTTAAAACACTAGTATTACTATTTTCGTGTGTGTTCTAATAAGTATTATTGATTACTAAAAAAAAAATGTTCTCTATTATTGTTACTTGTGAAATGTGTCTAGTTATAAAGCATCCGCACCAGCTCTTGTATACTCTTGTATAATAGAAAAAGAGATGAATTTTACACGTTTAAGCCACAAAACTTCTCATATCAGTTTTTCTAAAACTGTGTATATTTACACATTTGTTACAGTAACTGTGCATATATATATGGTTACTATAGTTGTGTATACTATTATTATATTAATTTCATAATTTCGCACCTTTTTTTTTTCTCTCTTCTCCGTGTGCAAAACAAACTCAGTCTCACACTTCTCCTCTCCTCATCTTCTTTTTCCTCAGATACACACAAACACACCCACACAAACACACTCACACAAACACATCCATACAGAAAAATCAACACAGAGATACACAAACACACCCACACGGACAAACCAACAAAGAGAGAGAGAGAGAGAGATTGGTGTTGGTGTTGTCCGCTTGTGGATCGGTGCTGGTGGCAGAGATTAGAGTTTGTGGGATGACGGAAATGGGTCTGGATGCTTATGGATCGATGTTGGCGATGGAGATCGGTGCTTGTGGGTCGACAGAAATGAGTTTTGATGCTTGTGGATCAGTGCTAGCGGTGGAGATCGGTGATTGTGGGTTTTGATTCTTGTGGTGCTTGTGGTGGAGAGTTGATTTGATTGTGAGAGAAAGAAGAAGAAGAAGAAGAAGAAGATGATGATGATGCTTGTGGAGGGGAGGTGATCTGACACGTGAAAGGAAGAAGAAGAAGAGGAGGAGGGGCAAAAGATTAGTTGAGAGAGATAAGGACAAAGATAAAGATAAAGAGATAGGTACAAAGAAAAGATAAAGAGATAGGAACAAAAGAATAATAATAAAAAATTAAAAAAATATTATTATTTAAATAGAATAGATTATAAAATAGATGAACTGATGTGAGTACTTTGGAAAAGTGGTAGTGTAAAATAGAAAAAGTAGGTTTTTAGTATAAAATAAGTGGAAAAATTTGGCCGGACTAATGTAATTGCTCTTATAGACTTAATTTAGGCATGCCTATTTGTTAAATTACCGATTGTCTAAAATGCTTAAGCTATTGGGATATGGTAAATTTAATCATTTAACCACATATTTCTAACACTCTCCCTCCTGTGTGAGCCGAAACTACTTTTTAATAGGTGAGGTCTAACACGTGGGAATTTAAATGGGAGGTAGAGTAGAGGAGACAATGATTGAACTTAAGATCTCATGCTTTGATACCATATTAAATTACCGATTGTCTCAAAAACTTAAGTTATTGAGATATGGTAAATTTAATCATTTAACCACATATTTTCAATCAGTGATTCATTGGTTATACTAATGACCCTCTGTTACAGGTGTATGCTTCCTCCCTCTCACAAGTTGGTGGGACCCACAGCTGGTGGGTCTCACCAGCTGTGAGAGGAGAGAAACATACACCCGTAACAGGGTGTATTTTCTCCTGGTCTAGCTCTTGGACTTGGTTAATAGGTGATCAACACGAATTAGGATTTTTATAGAGTTTCTGCGCGGCCCTAACACTTTTTCTATTATATATTAGTGATTATAAACCTGGACATTCAGACATTGGTTAATATAAACATTTTTCTTCTCTTTTTTTTTTTTGAGAAGCTTTTTCTTCTCTTTTTGGTGGTCTATAGAGTCATCCTTGGGGATTTAAGGAACCGACTTGTGAATTCAAAAGTTTAGCCATTAGATAGGCATGTTTTGTTTCTTATTGGAAATCACAGAATCACCTAGTGTGAGAGTCAAGTTCTTGCCATTGTCAAATGGCAAATGAACATGATGGCAGAAATTCCAGTGACAGAGAATGAATTCCTTTAGTTTGAACATGGAAAGGGTTGGAAGACAAAGAAAAGGCTCTCTCAAAGTTTCTCTTTGTTTTTGTGGTTGTCTTAGGGTTGTAAATAGGGTTTTATACATGTAGGGTTTATATATGCTTGAGGTGGCTGCACCAACTGCTATGGAAACAAATTTTGGAATTTCCATAATAGGGTCTTGGTTGATCGAGTGTCTAATGAGACTATCGAAAGTTTCAGCCAGCTCTCACTCAATTGAGGTCTTTAGTTTTGCACAATAAACATATGCTTCAACTTCAGCCCTCATTACCACAATTCACAATACAATTAAAAACCAACAAATACAAATAAATTTTTCATGGAATTATCTAACACTTATAGGGAGACCCGTGATGAAGGAAAAACAACACTTGTATCTAGGTTAAAAGAGTGATGCGATCAACTGGTGGGATGACATACAAGAAAATAGAGTGCGTCAAGGTAAACATGAAATACATTTTTGACAAAGAATGAAACAGATATTGGTTGTTCAAAAAATAAAAACATGAAATTCATTTTGACAAGGAATGAAAAAGACGTTGGTTGTTCAAAAAATAAAACGAGGTTGTTTAATTTCTTTTTCCCCTCTGCTCCAGATTCAATTCACTTTTTGGTCATACATCCAATCAAAGCAAGCTCCAAGGATTAAATCCTTGGTTGCATTGTTGTTCAATAAGTGCAATAGAATTGACATGGCTTACTCAACTGTAGGTATACAATTTACAAATTATATTGATGATTCGTTTTGTATCGACAACATTGTATAGTTACAGTAGTACTGCATTAGTAAAAAACTCTTAACGAGCCTCCAATATTGTAATTGTTATTTCATTGGTTGAAGATGATTCGTGCTTACTTGAGAAACCATGTGCTACATTTGAATCCTTTTCCAAGAAGAAACCAGGTTTTTTGGGCTGAGGCAATGCACTCTCACTGCCTAAAACCACAACCACAGATGACATGCTTGGCCTATCCTCTGGACGCTGTTGCACGCATAGGAGGCTAAGATGGATACAACGGAGCACTTCCGACAATGTGCACGTTTCTCCTAAACATTCATCAATCAAATCTAAAGGCCTTCCCTCATTCCAAAGTATCCATGCCTGAAAATAGAAAAACACTATTTGTCATTCATCTATCCAACTTATCTGGATAAGAAATCCAACTGTTTGAAACTTACAATTCCAATAAGATTATGGCTGTGGTTTGGATCATAAAACCCTCTACTTTTCTTCCCGCTAATGATCTCCAACAATAAAATCCCAAAGCTAAAGACATCAGATTTGGTTGAGAATAACCCATCAAAAGCATATTCTGGTGCCATATAACCACTGTAAGGCATCATCACTAGTTTTAAGTGAAAAATATTGATTAGGAAATGAAGTAGATTTACATGAAGAGCATGTGAATTTTTTACTTACTAAGTTCCAACCACTCTATTTGTGTTTCCTTCTAATTGATCTCCTCCGAAAGTTCTAGCCATGCCAAAATCTGAAATTTTAGGGTTCATCTCACTATCAAGTAAAACATTACTTGCTTTGAGATCCCTATGTATAATTCTCAATCTGGAATCTTGATGAAGATATTGAAGCCCCCGAGCAATTCCGCATATGATGTGGAAGCGCTTGGACCAATCTAACAGTTTACTTTTTGTCTGATCTGGTAAGTTTCTAGTTCAAGTTAATTATATTTTCCCATATTTCAAGAAAACATGGGGAATTTCGTATATTTCAATATTAATAACATAGTTACACTAGCTAAATAAAATGTATTAGGTTTTGGGATTCAAACCAAAAATGAAGGAGTCCAGGCTTTTGTTTGGCATGTATTCATAAACCAGCATTTTTTCTTCCTCCTGAATGCAGCAAGCAAGAAGCTTTACAAGATTTCGGTGTTGAAGCTTGGCAATCAATCTTACTTCATTTTTGAACTCATTCGATCCTTGTCCAGAAGTCGTTGAAAGTCTCTTGACAGCAATTTCTTGTCCATCCTCTAGTATACCCTGAAATTATCATTTGTAGAAAGATAGCTAAACAGTGCTTCATCATTTGTCGTTGTTTTAGTACAAGACGTCACAAATTTACCTTGTAAACAGGTCCAAAACCACCTTCCCCAAGCTTGTTATTGATTTCAAAGTTATCAGTGGCACTAGCTATTGTGGATAAGTCTAAGAAAGGGAGCTCAAGGTCCTCGTTTTGGCCTTCATTATTCTGATGGCCTACAACTTCATTCCTCTCTGTTTTTACAGAAACAGAAACGAAATTTTTTTTGGGGGGTGGGGGGAGGAAAGGAATAAGAAGAATCAAAGTAATGGCTGAGATATTCAAGAGGTAAAAAACAGTATAAGAGTTACTTTAGCCGAAATTATAACCAAAATCTCATATTACTACTTTCGTATAATTAATAAAAGTATTAACCTTCTTCATGTCTTATATACACATTCTTTCTGACAAAGAGATAATATCCAACTTGGACAATGAGATTAGCATGAAAATGAATACAATATATAGCAATATGAGAAGAGTTGTACTTATATGTAAGTGATCTCAAAGAAATCAAGGTACCATTATCAAAAACCATCTACACTAATCAAACTTGCAAAACTTTCAAATTCAAGGTGTATCAATAAAAACCAGGCCAAGCTATAGAAGATATGTCGACTGAGAACTCAAGTCTAATAAGCACCTTGCTATTTTAATTATCATTCCTACAGATATCAACTAAAATGAGTACCTAGGCCTAACTATAAAAGATACGTCCATTGAGAATTTGAGAACTCAAGACTAATAAAGGTCTATATCATAAACTTTCTCTGGATTTGTAGAGGGCTAAACTAATAAAGGTCTAACAAATCTCAGCGTTTGAACCATGAAATTAGATGGGGAATAATCATGCAACAAATTGCAAAAAGTTTGCTTGGTCTGATGACACTGTTCAATTTCTGAAACTCTTTTGCAAAGCACCGACAAAAATATAACGTGATTGAATTATACCTCATAGCAATCCTTGTTCTAAATACTGTATTATCAAATGGGCAAAAGCTGATTCTGCTTATATTACTAAGAGATTTAAAAACGAAAAGCATTTTATGTAATTCCATAAGACAAATATTACCATATGTTTGCAATGGTTGTCAAGAGTAAAGTTGTTTTACCTTTTAACTTTGTCCTGCTTCTGCATATGTAAAAGCCAATTATTAAGAGCATTCCAGAAACTACAGCAAGGGACACAGTAACTATCACTGCTCTCTTCATCCTACGACCTTTTTTCGCCTCTTCATGGTTGAATTTGGCACATCAAAGAACATATAATTAAACTACAGCTAAAAGATATTGAAAAGCAAGGGAAGCACTGCAGTTTCTAAAGAAACAAAATGAGACAGAATGCAAAACACAATGGAAACAATAATTTAAATTCAGTAAGAATTTTCCTATGAAAAATATTAACCCCGCACCTATCTCTGAGGCTGACATTCTGATATACAGTTCTTGCCCACCAGTTGGAAATTGTCTAACATCCACTAAATCACCAAACCAAAGCGCACAGCCACTACCTTCTCCTCTAATATCCGAGTTTGTATAAGCCATACAAGAACAATTGTTCAAGCATTTATCCCTGCATTCTTTGAGGCTCATACTTTTGTTCGCCCAAGAATTTGTAGTATCTGGCAATTTCAACTCATTAAATTTAACAAACCCATCTTTATGGCAGCTCAGTGGTTTATTGCGTACACAACCTTGAGACCAGTCCATTAAGCTCCATTTTTCTTGTGATTTAGGCTCAAATCCTTCTAAACATTGGCAAACTGGTGACCCACTAAGGATACAATTTCCATTGGCTCCACAAAGGCCATAATTGTCACAGTAGTCTCTAGGTACTGATGAATATAGCCTCCAAACATTCTCTGCTTCAATCCATGTATAGCGTTCACGAGAAGAGCTGGTTTGGTTCAAAACTATCCTTGTGATTAGAGAATTATTTACGAGGCTGTAGATGTAATAAACCTCATCATCATTAGAGACAAAGTCGAAAGCATAAAGCGGATTAGGCTTCAACTCTGGTGAACCACTATACCGAAGGCCATTCCATGGACCAGTCCGGTAGAACTTTTTGTTGCCTTTCCTAATATAAGCCTCAGGGTATGAATGAGGTTGCATTTCAATCCCGTATGTGAAATCTCCAGGAGAAGGATCATCTGGACTTTTCCAAGCTGTAAAACGCCGCTTAATACCTTTCCTCAAGTCCCATCCCATCTTCATTCCTGGTAACAATGTATCAGACGGATAATCAAAGCTTTCCCACAAAGAGATTCCTGAATTTCCATCTCTTAGTACAAGATTTCCAGAGTCTAAGAGCTGCAATACAGGATTATTGGCTTGTATTTGTGTTCCTAATCCTGTGGACCAAACAACACTCTTATTGTTACTCATAAGCACAAGACTGCTTGTTCTGTTTATCATTAACAAGCCAGACGAGTCATTGATTGGGTTGAGTCTGTTTGCAACCCAAACAACAGTTTTAACTGGGATATTCTTGTACCATATTCCCAAGTACCTATTCTTGGAACTACCAGGACTGAAGAAACCCAGTTCAAAGCTTCCCTCTTTGCTAACTAAGGTACTTCCATCGCTAATAGATTGGGATGGAGTAATGCTATCTACTGCTGCAAATGAAACTTTGAAGAACAAAAAGAGTAAACAAGTAAGAATGGAAATAAAGGAAAGCGTTCCCATTGATTTCTAGTTTTAGACCTCCTTGATTATCCCTCTAAAAACTCAAAAGATAGATCATAAACCCCTATGATTCATAAACCCCAATGGAGTACCTAACAAGCTAAAACGACATAGACCTTGAACACTACATGTATTCGACAAAAAGAAGGGTCAGGACAAATGCAAGTGTGTATAGTGCTAGTGCTTACACATTGATGGCTGGAACATTTATGAAAGCGGCCTCATTATCTGACTTTTTTCCACATTTCAACCAATAACACTTATTTTCCTGAATCATTATTTCCTACTGCACATGACAATCTATTAGCATTTTGTCCTAAAATAAAATGAGAAAAGGATATGTGATCTAATCACATAGATTATGAGGAAATTCATTGAGGAGTTTTGAGTCGGCTTTTATGTTGATCTTGAATTGATATAGTTGGTAATGAGTCTCAGCAGAGAGTTGGTGAAAGATATATGAACGAGTGGCCCATGATGGGACTTCATATCATCATAGAGGACATTATTTCTCGTGGATTATTTCTTACTTTCTTGCAGTTGCAGACACCAAAAAATCGTTGACTACTTTTTTTAACATCTTACTTTATTAACATTTGAGACAATATTCGACTGAATCCACCGTAACACAAAGACTTGTAACAGTAACAGTCGTGAGAAAATTGGTAAAACTCATGACTAGTCCTTTCGTAAAAAAAATAGATGCAGACAAATCAAATTGCACGTTTTATTGAGAAACTGTAAATTTTTAGGAAGACTAGACCAACTTGGATATTCTAATTTTACGATTCCTTTTGACACTCAAAAGAAATAATCATTGCTTCCCGGTCCACAAGAAACGAAAAAAAAGAAAAGAAAAAGAAAATAGAAATCAAATATATATGTTTTGCTGGACTTTGAATTCAGGATTTGACTTAGATTTGTGATAAGAGTCTACATGCACGCGTGATCATTTTTGACGGGAAGTCCAACCCTTGTATTAATTGCACACACATGGCCATTTTGGAGGTAAGCCTTGCCCATTTTCGCATTCATTGCACTCTTCAACAATATTTATCCAAACTTGTATTTAGGCTACAAGGCAAAGCCAATGTTGCTCTCCTGTATTGAACAGACTTGATGGAAAACAAATCACTATTTAACCGACAATTGACATTTTGTTTTTGGATCACAAGCCGACCTGGAGACTAGCCTAGCCTTGATAGTTTTTTGATTTGCAAAAGAAAAGCCTGATTTAATTTTCGAAAGACAAATCAACCAAAAAAATATAGGTTCAGAATGAGATATTCCTAGAATCTTTTCTAGTAGAGGCCCAAACCAACCTACAGTCCAAATAAGCCCACAGGTTAACCCAATGAGTTTTTTTGATTCAGCTTGGACCCAGTTATCCTCCACTCCTGGCCAAGCCATAATTACTGCTTGGTATCAATTTCTCAAGAAAATAGCCAAGAAGCCCGTAACGGTATAAATTCAGAATGCTATTGCGAGCTAACACTAGGAACTAGGAATAGAAGGGGCTTTAAGCCCAACTTTAACCCACTCTATTTTTTTTTTTTCTTTTTTTGGTGTGTGTTTTTTAAAAACCAAACACATATAAGGAAAAATAAAAATAAAAGAGATTCTAAGACAAACACACACACTTTAAGAAAGTAGTACGATGGTTCATGAATTCAACCATTACATTAATATTTAATTTATGTTTGTCCTATATTATAATGCATAGTTATCAAAACGATATTAAGCCAAGGTTAATGTAAGATAATGAATTTTATAAATTACAATTTTTGTTTCAATATAAAAAGATATTGTATTTGAAGAAATAAAACCAATTAAATTATAAAAACTGGTGTTTTTTCTTTAAGAAACAAACACATATCAAAGAGAGGAGCACACACACCGAAAAGAGGGGGATAGATTTCTAACATACACTCGTCACAAACTCTACTCATTCTTGGTGGGTATGACTTTTGGGAGGAGCTTGTGATGTGTGTTTGTGTTAACACTTCATTGGTTCATCTCATCTCTCTTGTTTGTGTATGTTACTAAAATAAATAAATAATTGTCTTCCATTATTTAAAATATTACACTGTGTAAAATATAATCGGGAATTTATTTCTTAAAAAATCTACCGAATAGTAGAGTTCATTGAACCATCTAGTGTTAATGAAATTCCTTAAGGTCTTTTTCCTTAGTTCTTTACTAGTCCCTTGGTACCATGGTTGTCAAAATCCCGATCTGGATCCTACGATCCTACGATTTTACGATCTCACCTGCCCAAAACGATCTAAATCTTTCAAGGATCTTAGCGATTGTTCAGGATCGTACGATTCTGACGATTCCAAACAATTCTGGTTTCTTGTAATCTTCTTTAACTTGACAAAAAGTTCAGTTGGACCCAAATGAAAAATAACATTCCAATAGATCAAGTTTTGCTAATGTAACAAGATAGAGTGTTAGTTGAACCCAAACAAAAAATAACATCCAAATAGAGTGTTACGTTTTAAGATTTTTGACATCTTAAATGATGCTTATAAATGGATGTAATAATGCATGGTAGTTACATCAAATGGATGCAAATTTTTGGTTTTTTATGAATGTATAATTTATGTGATTATTTAACATACTAATTTGTTTTTTTGTTTTTTCTCAAATAATGTAGGATTTTACGATTCACGATCCGATCCTACGATCCACGATCCCACCTACCTCCCACGATCTTACGTAAGATCCCGATTTTGACAACCATGCTTGGTACCTCTCATTGTTTGACTTCTTCTGGATAGCGAATTCCATGTTTGTAAAAATCCCATTACTGGCAGGGGCGGCTCCGCGTGGAGTCACATGATCAACCTAACTTGCATAAAAATGTGTGTCTATATATATATATAAATATATATATTTTAAATTATATATTAAACTAACTATAGAAATTTTGAACATCTTAACTTGAGAATTACAAGAATTTGAGTTCAATAAAAATAAGAATAATGTTATATTCACAATATTTTTATAATAATTTTACAACAAATCCTATGTGGTTAACTGTTATTGATTCAAATTTGCGTCAAATACTGACCTCACTTTTTCACCCATCAAAAACAGCTCGTCACATAAGATTTTTTTGTGAAAATGTTATGAACATAGCATTATTCCAAAAAATAATCTAGCCCCAAAACATAATTCTTAACCCCTATATTTTTTTTAAAAAAGTCTTAAATAACAACAGTAAATAAAAGCCCAAATAAAAAAAATAAAAAAAATAAAAATATAAAAAAAACCCAAAAAAATAATAATAGTAATAATAAGACTATCAAACAACAAGTGAACAAATTATTCAACAAAAACCACAGCGCACCCTTGGTGCGGTAGTCACTCCACAAGTATAAAAACTTGTGGGGTGTGAGGGGTAAGGACGCGGGGTTCAAGTTTTCAAGAGGGAGATTCACACACATATACACTTAGATTAAGCTAGAGTAGAATTCTATCTTGTATTAAAAAAAAAAAAAAAAATTATTCCACAAAAGTCTATTCTAATACAAAAACAAATAAAAACCCATAATCATTCAATTTGTAACTTGTTCAACCTATTGTATAAAAATAATTTCTAATTTTATTTTCGTTAAAAAAAGTTCAAAAGGAAATATTGTGGTGGTGAGTCCTCCTGAACAGCGCTGGTAGTTATGCTCTCTTTAATTAATTTGCAGTAACAAAAATTTTGCTTTCCTTAGCAGTTTAGCTCGTAGTTATAGCAAATATCATCTCTCTCTCTCTTCATTTTTTTTTTCTTCTTTGTTATCATTTCAAACTCTTTCTCACTTTATTATTGTTATCTCAACATCTTCAATTTTCAATTTATCTCTTATTAGTTCAATTTTTTTTAGTTTCTCTTTATTAGTACGAAGAAATTGTAATAGTTCATGTATTTAAGTTTTTTTTTTTTTTTTTTTTTTTTTTTTTTAAAAATCTCTTTTGTGACATTAATATATTCAAGTTATTTCTTTATAAGATTTTATATAATTAAAGTTTCTTAATGATCATCTTAAAAAAAACTTTCTAGAGCTGCCATTGATTATCAATCAGTTCCTTTATTTTATTTTTTAATTTTTTTTAATTTTTTGAGTTCTGATAAAGCAAGAGTCGCACTTCCATGAAGATTTATGGTTATACTTTTGGAATATTTGATGAAACGTTAAAATTAATGAGACAAATATTTGACAAATATTAGGGAGATATGCCTTTGATTTTGGGAATTGCTATTATTCTTGATCCTAGGTTTAAAATTGAAGAGTTGAGAGTTTTCTTAGAAATAATTTATAATGATGATGTTGAAAAAATTCAAGACCATACTATCATTTCAAAATTCAGTGACACAATTATTTGATTATTATAGAAATGTTTATAAAAATTCTAAAACTTGTGCCCAAAACACAAAACACAAGAAGCTCTTTGTCCTCCACTAGTTTTTTAGGTGACCAAGAAAAAAAAAAATGCTTATCATATGGTTAGAAGAAGAAGAGGACAAGCATCTTCAATAACATTAGGTGTCTTATCTGAATTACAACGTTATTTAAATCAACCTTTACTTGAAATCAATGAAGAAGGATTGTTTGATTTATTGGATTGGTGGAAAACAAATCAAAGTAAGTATCCCGTGCTTTCCATTATAGCTTGTGATATATTATCAGTTCCTATTTCCATAGTTGCATTAAAAGCTTCTTTTTTTTTTCTTTTTTTTGTTGTTGTTGCAGGTGGTGGAGTAGAGATTTGGTTTTAGTCCCGAGACTATTGAGGCACTTGTGTGCTTAAAGGATTGAAACTTAGTAGACACAAGACAACAAGAAGCAACACGAGAAGCTGCTTTAGTAGAGGCATTTGAGTGATTGAAGTTAGAGAGGCTCAAGTGGATGCCAAGAAGTCCATCATATGACCAACAATCTACCACTTTAAGATAATGATTAGCAATTAGTTGCAAAATTTATGTAACAAGTTATTTCACTGTTTTATTTTAGGTAAATTTATTTAATGTTCCAAGTTCCAACACAAATAGATTGGGAATTGCAAATGACAAACAAGTTTGTAGGTGCCAACCTAGTTGGGATGTACGCATTTTGTAGTGATGCAACTATTTTCACTTTAATATATTCATGAATATAGAGAGGTGCTACGTCCATAACATTTTCACAACAAATCATAGGCGATAAGTAGTTATTGGTTCTAATTTGAATTCACAATTTAAATTACTTTTTTGTCCACCTATAACAACAACTAATAACCTATCACCTATGATTTGTTGTAAAAATGTTGTGGACACAACATTTTTCATGAATATATCAATATACTTATTTATTGTAATTAATACAAGTTAATTAATCTTATTTTAGAACCTTTTTAAGAATATCTTTTTAGTAGATTTTTTTTGGATGGAATATTTTTAGTAGATTTAGTTGTTCAATTTGACAAGCATTTTGTAATAATATATAATTATAATTATTTTAGTTAAATTTTTATAAGCCCATCGAAGGCTCATATCAACATAGGTTGCCTATTCATCCTGCCTTACTAGCCCAGCCCACTAAAAACCAAATAAGCATTGCCCATTGGTAGGGCCATGGGCTGATTTTTCCATCCACCCCAACCCGACACAGCCTATTAACTGGTCAACAACCCGTAGGTCCATGGGCTAAGTAAAAATGGACCGAGCCGGCCCATTAACCACCCTTAGACTTTATTTTTTTTGGTTGAGAAATCCACCCTTAGACTTGAGAGATGACAATTGACGGTGTTTTCACGCATTGACTTCTATTTGGGTTGGCCGGGGGAACATACAATAAATATTCAAGTCGCAACACTACGAAGTAATAAACCAGCTCAGCAACAGCTTTGAACAGCTATTCAGTTTCAGGGGGAAAAAAATTAAAATTATAAACAGCTTGGAAAAAGAGAATTTGATAATACCCGAACAATTTGGGTAGAGGCGTTTTATAGTACTTTTATTTAGGAAAATAAAAATAAAAATGTCTTTTTTTATAGGCAGTGAAAATTTTGACATAGATTTCATCTGGAACAAATCTTGCGGAACAAGAATAAGAATTGTTTGTTGTATACTCTCTTTCAATTTCGCAAATTAATCCAGTATGTTCATATAATTCATAAGAATATTTGAATAATTTACTGCCAATCCACAAGTTTTCACAAAATTATTGAAGTTAAATTTCTTGGTCATCTTCTACTCTCTTAAACTCATAAAATTCTTGATGATACACATAATATGGAATTGAACATAGAAAAAATTTGAGTTAAAAAAATAAATCTAATTACAATTTTGGAATTCCTGTTGAATAGCTTCATCTAACAACAAATAAGACTCTTCCATAAGCTCAGGGCTTAATCTGAACATCAAGACACAAAACTCCATCTGATTGAGTGCACCATCACCGTCAAAATCGCCTTCCTTTAACATAGACCGTAGATCTTCATCACTCAAATCTTGCAGACCCAGCATAGCCGAGTTCCTTCTAAGGCTGTCAAAAGTGATGACCCCTTTGTCACCATCGACTAACAAATTGAACCCATTGCAGAGCTCTCCGATTAGACCGTCCCCACCAAGCTTTTGGGCCATGATGGGCAAGAAATCTTGGAACTGGGTCTGGCTTTGTGGGGTTTGGGATGCCATTGCAATAAAAGAGGCAGAGAGACAAAGAGAAAGAGAGAGATTGTTGTGTGAGTTTATGATGAAATTGGTTAGACATGAACTAGATGTAGCTATATATACTAAGGAGAAAGAGGGTTGAGATTTCCAAGAAGGAGAGGCCATGGAAGACAACTAATGTACAGACAGACAAATACAGATCATGAAGATTAGGAATAGAATAGAAAAAAGCCGGTCCATTTTGGGGTTGCAATTGGGTTTCTCAGAAAGTCTTGGGAGGGTATATTTGTAATTTGACTAGAAGGTTGCTGGCTAGTTCTTGTGTACCTTTTTATTTCTGTTGAAGGTTCTTTAGGGGCATAACTGTCCAGTTTTTTGTGTGGAAAAAGAGCAAGTCAAAACAACTTTTGTTTACTTTTCGACTTTTTGTTTCCTCTTTCTTTTCTTTTCTTCTTTTTTTTTTACTGTGTCCATGGAAAGAGGAGTCAGAAGAAAAAGTAACAAAAGTCTATCCACAAACACAAGGAAAGTGAAAGGTAACTGGGGTCTCTGGTGATGTGGAAGTGGAGGTGGCATATGGACTAAATTAACATGGGCTTGAATTGAATCCCAGCCCAATGTAGATAGGTGAGCAGACAGAACAGTAATCTTCAATGGGCCGAGACTGATGACATTTGATACAATGGGTTACAAGTCTATAATTATGTATCAGAACTCAGAAGTGATTCTGAACTCGTGATCAAATTCTCCTTTTCAAAATGAGGACGTATCTTGTAGTTTAACACTTTAACTAATACTTCTTAGTTTCTCAAAAAAAAAAAAAAAAAACTTGTACTTCTTGGTGTTTTAACCGAAACGTACATCAAATCCCCTTTCTAATTATTGAATTATTAAAATAACTATAAAAAAAATTGAAAATGTGCTCCATTTGGTGTTTTCTTTTTCTTTTTTTTGGACAAAACAATATTATTTCATTCCTAAAATGGTAAAATAAAATGTTTTATTTTTTTAATTCAAATAAAAATTTTAAAAGATTTAAAATTTAACTTTTAATGTTTGCTTGATTGCATGTTTTCTTGTTTTATGTTTACTAACATATTTTAGACATTTTTGGTTTCGTTTCGACATATGCAAAAGCACCTAAATAAAATTGAATGAATTTGAATTGAGAAAAATATAATTTTGATTCTTTTGAAGTCTATGGCAAAGGACCGTACGCCTGTTTCCTAGTTTTGTACACTGGCTAGCTTCAAAGTCCTGAAAATTATTGTCTTTGGGAAATTAATTTTTGGTGTGAAAAAGTTCTTTTAGAAAAGGGTAATATATTATTTTCGTCCCTAAATTTTATCAAAATTTTATTTTTCATTCCAAATTTTTTTTTTTTTTTTTTTCATTTTAAAACTTTGTAAAGAGTTTTATTTTTTATATTTTTTATAATAGTTTAGAGGCAAAAATAGGGATATTGATGAGGGTCAAAATATAGCTTGTCGAGGCCTGTAAGTAGGCCTGACGGATCCATTTTCCTGGGCCGATGGAGGGCAAACCCAACCTGTCCAGAGGTCCGAAATAGCAAAAGCCTTTGATGGAAAATACTTGCAAGACAAGTATGTGATCGACGTAAGAATCCTAAGGTGAAAAGAGTCCTAAAACGAGAAGGATCCCGAAGTATACATGCGGATCTTTTCTATAAGGAAAGATCTTGCGAATAACGATTGAGATTATTCCAAGTAGAGTCCTACAAGGAAAAGACTTCTACGCTAAGTATAAGAGGTCAACCCTCTACTACTATAAAAGGAGGAATACCTTCACAAATCGAGGTACGCATAATTTACCCTCTCTAGCACTCTAGAGTTGTGAGAATTGATTCTAACTTGACCTTCGGAGGGTATTCGGCCGGCACCACACCGGTGCTCTCTGTAGGGTCTCTTCTGTTTTCATTGTGCAGATACTCTTTCGAGCGTTTGAAGATCGTGTAACTCACTGGTGATTTTCCCGGCATCATCAGTTGGTGCCGGCTGTGGGAAAGTCTGACTGACGAATTATCGATTCGAAAGCCATAGTAAACGCTTCCCGGATAAAAGAGTTGCATGGTGCTGACTCGCTCGATGGCAACTACGAACAACATTCAGGGAGACGAAGCTCGCACAACGGCCCTCGAGAGGCAGGTTCAGACCTTGGCCACTGCAGTGGAACGTCTCACTAAGGAGAACCACGATCTGGAGGAGTAGTTACGCCAGAAAAACGCAGGTCATGGCACCCAAGAGCAGGACCAAGAAGGCACTAGTGCCGATAGAAGGGAACGAGAAGGGCCAGAGGGCAGTAACGTCCCAAGTAGACCAGAGCGACAAAACCTAAGCATGCCGTCCCTCACGGATGCCACACCTCCACATATTGCCGCCGAGATGCAAGCGATGAGGGAGCAGATGGAGGTTATGATGAACGCCCTCAAGGGACGGGTGTCTAGCGATCTTGACGATCTGGTCAATTGAACCGACTCGCCATTCACTACGGCAGTCAACTCCTTCCCTTTACCACATAAGTTCCGCATGCCACAAATCGACAGTTACGACGGAGTCAAGGACCCTCTGGATCACCTGGAGACCTTCAAAACCTTGATGCACCTTCAAGGAGTAGCGGATGAAATCATGTGTAGGGCCTTCCCCACAACGCTGAAGGGTGCGGCAAGGATTTGGTTCAACCGGTTGATGCCCAACTCCATCAGCACATTCAAGGAGCTAAGTGCTCAATTTACTGCGCACTTTATTGGGGGACATAGGTACAAAAAGTCTACGGCTTGCTTGATGAGCATCAGGCAGCGCGAGGACGAAACGCTAAGGTTCTACATATCCCGTTTCAACAAGGAAGCCCTCTCGATCGACGAAGCCGACGACAAGATACTTGTGGCGGCCTTCACGAATGGACTGCGAAAGGGGAAGTTTTTGTTCTCCATATACAAAAACGACTCGAAGACCATGTCAGAAGTACTTTACAGGGCCACCAAGTATATAAATGCTGAAGATGCGTTGTTGGCTCGCGAAGAAAAGCCAAAGAAAGGGAGAGACAAGAAGATACGCGACAGGATAGAGGACGTAAGATGGCGAGGACAGGGGAACGAAAGGATGATAGACGATCCAAACCCCCTTTGGGCAGGTTCACAAGCTTTACCCCATTAACTGCCCCAGTCGACCAGGTCCTAATGCAAATTAAAGATGAGGGATCCCTGACCTTCTCCGGCAAGCTGAAGTCAGATCCTAACAAGAGGTCTAGGGACAAGTATTGCCGATTCCACCGCGACCATGGCCACGACACGGCCGACTGTTATGACCTAAAGCAGCAGATTGAAGCTCTTATCCGGCAAGGAAAATTGCAAAGGTTCATCCGTAAGGAAAGGACGGACCCCCCCCAGGAACAGGCTCCCAGAAGAGAGAATGAACGTCCAAGGCCACCTATAGGAGATATACGAATGATCGTAGGGGGCACGGCAGCCGCTGGGTCGTCCAAGAAGGCTAGAAAAACTTACCTCAGGATGGTACAGAGCGTCCAATTAACAGGATCTGTACCAAAGATGGCACGAATCAACAATCCAATCATTGGGTTCTCAGAGGAGGATGCCCGGAGGTTACACCATCCGCATGACGACGCGATTGTGGTCAGCTTGCAAGTGGGAGACTACAACATACACCGGGTTCTGGTCAACAATGGCAGCTCGGCAGATATCATGTATTACCCGGCCTTCCAGCAGATGAAAATCGACAGAGAGCAGCTGATCCCGGTAAATGCCCCTCTCGTAGGTTTCGGAGGGACGAGAGTGTTCCCTCTTGGTGCTATCACATTGGTAGTAACCATAGGCGATTACTCCCAACAAATCACCAAGGACGTAACATTCCTCGTAGTCGACTACTCGTCCGCTTATAATGCTATTATAGGACGACCTACTCTTAACTCCTGGAAGGCTGCAACCTCAACCTACCACTTAATGATCAAGTTCCCTACAGAATATGGAGTAGGAGAATTGCGCGGAAATCAGGTGGCAGTGCGAGAGTGTTACGTTGCCATGTTAGAAATGAAGGACCAACAACAAGCGATGTGCATAAGAGAACAACGGGTGGTAGCAGAGCCAATTGAAGAACTAGAAGAGCTAATCCTTGACGAATCAAAACCCGAACGAACGACAAGAATGGGGACGCTGGCCAGCCAGCCGATACGTCAAGCCCTAGCAGCGTTCCTCAGAATGAACCAAGACGTGTTCGCCTAGAGCCACGAGGACATGCCAGGGATTGATCCCTCAGTCATAGTCCACAGGTTAAACGTGAACCCTGCATCCTCACCAGTCCGACAGAAAAAGCGAGTGTTTGCTCAGGAGCGGGATAAAGCAATAGCAGAAGAGGTACGGAAGCTAATGGAGGCAGATTTTATTCGAGAAGTCTACTATCCAGATTGGTTAGCAAACGTGGTCATGGTTAAAAAGGCGAACGGAAAGTGGAGAATGTGTGTCGACTTCACGGACCTCAATAAGGCGAGCCCGAAAGATAGCTACCCGCTCCCTCGGATAGATACCTTGGTGGATTCTACAGCAAGGCACTAGCTCCTGAGCTTTATGGACGCATTTTCGGGGTACAATCAAATCAAGATGGAGGAGGCTGATCAAGAGAAAACCTCCTTTATCACAAGTCAAGGACTTTTTTGCTACAAGGTGATGCCGTTTGGACTCAAGAACGCAGGAGCGACGTACCAGAGATTGATGAACAAAATGTTCGCGCACCAAATTAGGAGGAACGTACAAGTTTATGTTGATGACATGTTGGTGAAGAGCCTGAACGAAGTTGATCACTTGGACGACCTCCGGGAGACGTTCGACACTCTCCGATCATATAACATGAAGCTGAATCTGAACAAATGCGCTTTCGGAGTGACGGCAGAGAAATTCTTGGGCTTCATGGTGTCCCAAAGAGGTATAGAAGTAAACTCGGAGAAAATACGGGCCATAATGGAGTTGAAACCCCCGAGGACGATCAAGGAGGTTCAAAGTTTAAATGGCAAAATTGCAGCCCTGAACAGGTTCGTCTCGAAGGCAACAGACAGATGTCTACCTTTCTTTCGCACTCTAAGAAAATCCTTCGAATGGACGGACGAATGCCAGAAAGCCTTCGAAAATTTGAAGAAATACCTTTCATCCCCACCATTGCTCAGCCCGTCCAAACCAGGAGAAGAGCTCTACCTCTACTTGGCAGTCTCGCAAGCAGCGGTCAGCGCGGCCTTAGTACGGGAGGAAGATGGGTCTCAAAAACCCGTCTATTTTATAAGCCGTGCGTTCCAAGGAGCAGAAGAGAGGTACCCCCAAATGGAGAAAATGGCCTTCGCACTGGTAACTGCCGCACGCAAACTCAAACCATACTTTCAGGCACATACTATCATTGTCCTGACAGATCGGTCCCTAAAAAAAGCCATGGGTAGCCCTGAGGCTGCAGGACGGATGGCTTTATGGGCGGTAGAACTGAGTGAATACGATATACAGTACCGTCCGCAAACTGCAATGAAAGGACAAGCCGTGGCTGATTTCATCGCTGAATTTACCCATCCGGAAGACCGGGGGGCAGAAACCGCAGCACAGTGGAGCATCCACACAGACGGATCTTCCAACAGACGAGCCGGAGGGGCTGGTATGGTCATCCAAACCCCGAAGGGAGATAAGATTGAGTGCATGATCCGACTGGATTTCCCCACTACCAATAACGAGGCTGAATATGAAGTACTGGTGGCTGGCCTAGACCTCGCGAAGGCAGCAGGAGCTGAAAATGTAGTCTTGTATTGTGACTCCTAGGTGATAACAAGTCAGATTAATGGAGGCTACGAATGCAAGAACGAAAGAATGAAGAGGTACCTAGAAGAGGTGAAGGGTCGGATCAACAACCTCGAAGTCAGATTCGTTCAAGTCCCAAGGGAGGAAAACGAATGCGCGGATCGCCTAGCAAAAGCTGCCTCAGCAGAATTTATGCATGTCCCCGAGCAGGTATTACCTTTTGTTCAAGTCTCCTCTCTTATTGATGATGGAACAAGTGTGCAGGAAGTGAATTCTGAGAATAATTGGACTACGCCACTGATAACCTATCTGAGAACTGGCACGTTACCAGACGAAAAAGATGCTGCTAGGAAGTTGAAGGTCCAAGCCTCGCGATTTGTGCTAATAAAAGATGTCTTGTACAAAAGAGGATTCTCTCGACCATACCTAAGGTGTTTAAGCCATGAGGAAGCATCGTACGTAATGAGAGAAATCCACGAAGGAATCTGCGGCAACCACTCGGGGGCACGATCATTAGTACACAAGTTGATCCGAGCGGGTTACTACTGGCCCACAATGCTGAAGGATGCGCTGGATTATGTCAAGGTCTGCGACAAGTGCCAGAGGTTCAGCAATCTCATTCGACAACCGTCCGAAGAACTAACTCCTATGACGGCTCCTTGGCCATTTGCGCAGTGGGGACTGGATATTATGGGCCCATTCCCAATGGCCATTAGACAATTGAAATTCTTGGTAGTTGGGATCGACTATTTTACCAAGTGGGTAGAGGCAGAAGCTCTTGCCACCATCACGGAAAAGAACATTCGAAGCTTTGTTTGGAGAAATATCATCTGCAGGTACGGGATACCAAGGGTGCTCGTCTCGGACAACGGAAAACAGTTCGACAACAGCAGATTCAGGGAATTCTGCTCGGAGCTAGGGATCAAGAATCACTATTCTTCGCCGTCACACCTATAGGCCAATGGCCAAGTTGAGGTCACGAATCGATCCTTGCTCAAGATCATCAAGACCCGGCTCGAGGGGGCAAAAGGCATTTGGCCAGAAGAGCTACCAAGCGTTTTATGGGCATATCGAACTACAGCAAGAATCCCCACGGGTGAAACGCCGTTTCGACTAGCGTATGGAATCGACGCTGTTATCCCAGCAGAAGTAGGACTCACAAGCTACCGTGTGGAAAACTATGACGAGCATAATAACGAAGAGGCCATGCGCCTTCAACTCGACCTAGTAGACGAAGTACGGGCGACGACGGAATAGAGGTTGGCGCGATATCAGAATCTCATGGCGAAGCACTACAACTCCAAAGTTAGGCATAGAGACTTTCAAGTAGGAGATCTTGTACTGCGGAAAGTGATGGGCACTACTAGAGATCCTTCACAAGGTAAGCTCGGCCCCAACTGGGAAGGACCTTACAGGATTGCATCATGGCAGCGAAGGGGAACCTACCACCTGGAGATGCTTGACGGTAGAAAGCTGGAGCACCCATGGAACACAGAGCACCTTCGAAAGTACTATGGGTGAATGAAAAGCAGTGACGGATCTCCAGATCCCCAATTTATTTAGTTTTTTTTTTCTATAATTACTAGTTTTACTTAAGCAATTTCTTCGACTACAATACTTTACGTACCTTTTTAAGCCCAAGGGGGCAGGTACTTTTTTACTAGGTTATGTTTTTGTTTTATTTAACTAATTAGAGGAATATTCAGAGACTACTATGCTTTTCTACTTACAATTTCTACTAAAAGTCCACGAAATGGACGGATCGTCCCAAGCGGATGGAAACAACGTCCAAAAATTTGGACGAGTATAAACTAAAAGTCCACAATATGGATGGACCATATAATGGTTACAATCATAAAGTTCACTATGTGGACGGACGCCCTAGACGGGAAAAATTCAGGTCCATAAAGTGGACGGACAAATTTAGGTCCATAAAGTGGACGGACCCCCTAGACGGGAAAAATTCAAGTCCACAAAGTGGACGGAAAAATTCTGGTCCACAAAGTGGACGGACGCCGTAGACGGTTAAAAATCGAGTCCGCAAAGTGGACGGACGCCCTAGATGGGAAAAATTCAAGTCCACAAAGTGGACGGACGCCCTAGACGGGGAAAATTCAGTTCCCAAAGTGGACGGACCAACTAAGGGTTAAAAGTATCTTGTCCACAAAGTGGATGGACCTTTAAAGGTTACAATCATAAAGTCCGCAAAGTAGACGGACCACTTAATAGTTAAAATTAATAAATCCACAAAAGTGGACGGATACTCTAAACGCTGAAAATTTCAGTCCAAATGTGGACGGACTCCTTAGGTCTTTGAAAATGATAATCCACGTAGTGGACGAAATACCCTTGACAGTAAAAATTTGGCAGTCCACAAAGAGGACGGACAACACAGAAAAGGCTGAAGACAAATCCACAAAGTGGACGAACGCCCTAAAATGTAGAATACATTCACAACGCAGACGGATCCATTATGAGCAGGCAATTAACAAAACAAAGTGAATGGAGGAGATCCACAAACAAAGCCATGAGTAACTAGTAAATAAACCATTCAAGAAAGTGTTTACATAACATCTATGACGGATAAAACTGTTTTCCAACAATAAACAATACAAAAAAAAAAAAAAGTAAATAAATACAACTATTTAGCAGCTGGAGCTTCCGTCGGCTGTTCGACAATGATGACGGGCTGATGGTCTCCCTCATTTACATGTTTGGATTGAACGATTTCAACTTGTCCACCGTCAGCAAAAGGGTCGTCAGTATCCTCTGAAGCGACGGGCATGACGGAAGCTTGGGCTTGGTCACCCACTTTGATATTTGAGACATCGAGGTCGGGATTGGCCTTCTTCACTTGACGGAGGGCGTCATCAAAACCCTCCAAGAATGAGTCACCCAACTCAGACAGAAGGGCGTCGGAGTCGCAATATTCACGGATAGCTAACTCCTTAGCCTGACAGAGCCCATCCTTCAGGTGTTGAATCTCCTGGTCCTTCGCCCCAAGTGTCTTCTTCGCCTCCTCCATACTCTGCTCGAGTTCTTTTCTCAACCGCTCGGATAGCTCAAACTTTTTCTCCATTTTTGTTTTCCAACTCCGTAGTTGGTTTAGCTCATCCTCCGTCTGCTGAGACTTTGTCCGCACACGTTCCAGGGTCGCCTCATGCTTGAGACACCGTCCCATCAACCCTTTCATCATCACCATTGCCTAAGAACACAAGTGCGAAAAAGAAGGTTAGCATGAAGGCATAACTGATAAAACGGACGAGGTAAGAGGACGGATACATATATGACGGATAGGATACCTGGGCAACAGCAAAAAGGCCCGACTCCCCCATGGCTTCCGTGGAGTGGTTCCCCAAGTCCTCGTAATCCTCCGACGAAATTATGGACGAGATCTTCTCTAAAGTATGTTTAGAATCCTCACGAAGGAGGACGGGCGCTTTCTCTTGATTAGACGGAGCCTTCATTAAGCCTTTGCCTGCCTCGTGCTTCGGTGGGGGATCCGTCTTCTCGACATCGGCCATTAGCCCTAGGACGGGTTCCAAAGGAACTCTTGGTTTCTTGGCCGGACGGTCTCCCTTCAGCTGAAGTTTTCTTTTTGAAGACGGGTTAGTTGAAACCGTCGCCACTGGTGCCTCATCACCGGACTCCTTTTTCTTTGCTGCTTGCGACCTAATCAGTGCTCTCCTCTTGGCGTCGTCCATTTCTAAAAAAAAAAAAGGGAGAGAGAACGGGTAAGATTAAATGATAAAAATGGAGACCGTTCAAATAAAATGAAGGCGACGGACTCACGTTTACGTGTTTTTTCTTCGTACTTCACGGCTGCTGGTGTAGGCTTGGGTCCGTCGCAGTACCAGTGTATGGTGTTGAGGTTGACTAGCTTTGCCCAAGCCCTTTCTTCAGCCTGGGTCTTTGCAAAGATCTTCTCAAGAAAACTGAACTCCTCAAGATTAACTTGAGGACGCCGTCTAACTGCAAAGGAGAACGGTCAAAATTCCTAAAAATAAGGGAGTAATAAACTGAACGGCAGTAAAAAAAAAAAAAAAAATTTAGGACGGGTTCATACTGGACGGGTTCAATATGCCCCAAGTTGTGTCGACGGGCATCTGATCTGTCTCCCCTGGGTGACACATCCAGTTGTCACCTTCCAAGAAGAAGTACTGGCTCTTCCAGTCCCTATTGGAGTCGGGTGTTTCGTATATTACTTTCAACAAAGGGCTCCTGGGTACAAAGCTGTACATCCCCCTTGACCTATCAATCTCATCCGGACGGTAGCAGTGAAGGAATTCCCTCACCGTTAGACTTCTGGCACCGCCGGACATGGCACCGTACAGGATCTCCATTGCTATAAAGATCCTCCAAGCATTCGGTGACACTTGGTTGACGGATAGGCCCAAACATTTGAGAAGCTCACGATGAAGGGAGCTTAAAGGGAACCTAAGTCCCGCCTTCAGCATCTGCTCATACACTCCAACACCATCTACCCCTTCGTAGTAGCATTTCTCTGACTTATAGGGCAGACGGATGGGATGTTACTAGGAATTTGATAAATATCCCTAAGTGTTTTGAAGTGATTCTCCTTGATAGTAGACACGAAATTATTCACCGTCCACTCCGGCAACATGATGAACTCCCTAAGTCCATCAGCACCCACGACGGATCTTATTGTTCGCTTCTCACCGTTATCAGAAACCTCTTCTTGGTCAACTATCTCCATATCCTCATTTTTTGAGGACGAGGAAGAGGCAGACGGGGTCCTCTCTTCATCTGGACTCTCTGAGTCTCTATGACCGGACGGATATACTCCCTCGTAATCCACCCCGTCATGGAAAAATGACTGGTTACTCGATGCACTAGACATCTCCTACATATGACGACAAAACCTAAGACTCAGACGGGTCTAGAAATTGTGACGGGTGTATAGAGTTCAGGATATTAAATTACTTAAAACAAGGGCGCCATATTTACAGTATTCACGGATAGAAAATACTTACCAATTTTTGAATGGACGGAGAGAGCAGTTGATGACGGATGTATCTAGCTGAACGGGGAGGTCTCTGTAAATGATGACGGATGGCGCTTTGACAATGATGACGGATGCGCTCTGACAATATTCTTCCGCTGAAAATGAAGAAATGAAGGGGATAAACCCCTGTATTTATAAAGGGAGTGCACGGAACACGAAGCGACGCTTCGATCCAAGATAAAAACCAATCAGAATGCAACACGTGTCATGCGCTTTAATGGTTTCCGGACAACCTGGCAAGCGTTTGCACAAGTTGACGGCGTCTTCGCTGAGACCGTTAACCCCGCTGGTCCTGGATCCGTCTGGCCATTCGTGATAGGACCGTCTCCCACTTAACCTTTAACCGTCACGCTACTGGCCCTTTCCCACAACCATGACGGACCTGAAGGGTGAAGGGGGCAACTGATGAGGGTCAAAATATAGCTTGTCGAGGCCTGTAAGTGGGCCTGACGGATCCATTTTCCTGGGCCGATGGAGGGCAAGCCCAACCTGTCTAGAGGTCCGAAATAGCAAAAGCCTTTGATGGAAAATACTTGCAAGACAAGTATGTGATCGACGTAAGAATCCTAAGGTGAAAAGAGTCCTAAAACGAGAAGGATCCCGAAGTATACATGCGGATCTTTTCTATAAGGAAAGATCTTGCGAATCACGATTGGGATTATTCCAAGTAGAGTCCTACAAGGAAAAGACTTCTACGCCAAGTATAAGAGGTCAACCCTCTACTACTATAAAAGGAGGAATACCTTCACAAATCGAGGTACGCATAATTTACCCTCTCTAGCACTCTAGAGTTGTGAGAATTGATTCTAACTTGACCTTCGGAGGGTATTCGGCCGGCACCACACCGGTGCTCTCTGTAGGGTCTCTTCTGTTTTCATTGTGCAGATACTCTTTTGAGCGTTTGAAGATCGTGTAACTCACTGGTGATTTTCCCGGCATCATCAGATATAAATATATGTTTTTCAATAATTTAGGGATAAAAAAAGATATTTTTTAAAGTTTAAGGATAACAAGTAAAACATTTTCAATATTTTATAGACTAAAGATGAACTTTTCAATAGTTTAGGAATGAAAAAAGAACTTTTTAAAACCTAAGGACGAAAAGGTAAAAACATTTAGTAAAGTTTGGGAGCGAAGAAATAATATTTTACTCTCTAAAAAACTATTTGAATAGAAATGGCATATGCCTTTTCAAAGTGGTATACACCATTTTGTATAAAACTCTTTTTCTTTTGAAAAATTCTTAGTTTACATTATACTTGCAATGTAAATTTAAATTTAAGTGACACAAAAAATGGTAAATATTGTACACATTTGCAAAAAAAGTGTACAATTTTTATCACAAATGTGTACAACATTTATCACTTTTTATGCATTACATAATATAAATATATAAAAGTCCCTTTCTTTTTTAACTTTCATCAAATTTTTGTACCTTCTTTACATCTTATACTTTCATTATCTCTTAATGGATTCCACTATCTTTAAAAATCCTTGACTATATGATTGGCTAACTTCCAACATGGACAGTTTCATGGCATAACACACACGTTAGGGAAAAAATAACTGTAAGATGAAATTGTTGCAAACTAAATAGTCAAACTTTCTTTAAAAATTTGCTAAAAAAAAAACTTTCTTTTAAAATTTTAACACTTAATTCCATGTGCGAGTACCCGATCCAGTCGCAAGACTGGCCTTCACTCATTTAGCAAAAAAAGAAAAAGAAAAAAAAGACTGGCCTTCACTCATATTATACGCTAAATATGATCTTCCCAACTTTAATATGTGAAGTACTTGTTAGATATTATTTGTAATAAAAAGCATCGATCACATCTGCACTAGCTACTAAAATGATTTTTTTTTTTTTTTTTTTAGATACTAAAATGATTAGTCTAGTCAAAATTGAGACTCTTTATAAAACCTCATTTTCACTGGTTCCGGTGCTCATATTTTTCACTTATTAATCGCATCTAGACATAGTCAATACCACGAGGATCTCCTGCAACAGAGCGTAATTGGAAGAATATGTTATAAAGACAATAATTATAAACAATTGAGGGATAGATGGAGGGATTTTTAATTTCGTGAATTCCAAGTAAGATACAAAAGAAAATATTAAGCATTTGATGAAGACCTCCACCATGTGCTGTGTAGTAGATATCCATCTCTTTTGAGTGTAATGCTAAAATGGAAAGTATGTGGATAGAGTTGAATTTATTTTTTATTTTTTATTTTTTGAGAAATAGTTAGTTGAAATTAAAGGTGATACTTCTGCCATACTCAATTACAGCCATAGACCTATAGTAGTATAGTTACTTTCTGCAAGACTACAACTGAGCCCCGTCCAGCACTCACGAGTGATGCATCGTATGTAGTTTCATCTTTGTCAAAATATACTGTTAGGTTTCTACTGTAAAATTTTCAAATCAACACTACTAGTAATGACATGACCATTTTTAAACAAAAATTCTACTACCACATGAATATAGTGACACCCTACTTGCCAGGCTTAGACTAACCCTTAGAAGTGAACTCGTGATCACTGGACTAACCATTCCTGAGAGTGAATAACTCATTTTTTAAATGACCTGACAACTTTTTTATTATTGAAAAATTACATATATGCTTGGACTAACCCGTTTCTTTTTGGGTCTTTCCCATTTCAAATCCAATAGAACATAAAATTCCCAAATTAATTTTTTTGAAGCAAACATATATAAAATAATCATCGATGAAATGAAGATACTCTAAGATTAGCAAACATTAATCATCGTTAATGATAAGGATATTTTTGCAATAGGAAAAGAATCCTTAACTTTAGAACCCGTCAAGAGAATGTACTTCACCACAATTGTGAGCCGACAGCACCAGTAGCCATCTGTCTCTAGAGGGGGTTCGCCTGGAACCTCGTACCCAACACCCACAGAAGCTGAAGGCCAGGTTATAATAATAGGACGATGCTCACTCGTGATGACCAAGCAAACGAGCCCATACCAAGCCGACGGATACATGTCTTGTACTAAGCAGACAGATCATTCCTAAGGATAGATAGGCGTACCGACGAATCCTACATGTCCTTGCATGATCTCCACACATATTCCTATATGGAAATATCTTGTGTGCCACGCACCAAGACCATACTATGCGATTTTCATCTTCCCAATATGGGAAGATGTCCCAAAGATCTCGGTGACATTAACTCCACCTCCTCCCTATAAGGAAAACCCTTGTATTCTCGGGATCTAGGTCTACTCCGCATTACTATATAAACAATAGGTTTTCTCTTTTCCAAAGTACGTAGAAAAATCCCTAGCTCTCTCACTATAGAGTTCTTGGAGATTTCTCATTCACTAACTTAACCTTCGGAAGGTCTTTGGTCGGCACCCCATCGGTGCTCTCTGTTTGGTTCTTGGTTTCTTGTTCTTCAGGTACCCATTGAAGCGTTCGAGAATGATTAGCTCACTAATGATCTTTGTACATCATCAGTTGGCGCCGTTTGTGGGAAACGAGTGATAGCCATATCACTGCTTCTAAGACAAAGAGTTGCATGGTCCAGACGCGATCGATGGTTACCATTAACAGGAGACAGGGAACCCCCCAACGCCTTGGAGAGACAGGTGCAAACCTTGGCCGCAGCAATTAAGCGGCTCACCCAACGCAACCAAGAGTTGGAGCAATAACTAAACCAGAGGAACAAAAGACGTCTCGAAGATCAGCACGACAAACGAGACAACGAGGAACAAAACGGTAGTCACCTCCCGACAGGAAACCGATAAGAAAGGGAAGATCAAGAAGAAAGCAACATCCCAAACAGGTAAGACGAGTAGGAAGACACTGACCACCTGTCAGAACTGGAAAGCAGTGCAATGCACATGGCGTAGGATATGCAGATAATGAAGGAGAAGATGGACATGATGATGAATACCATGAAGGGATGGGTATCCACCAACTTGGACGAGTAAGTTCAGCGGACGGACTCACCCTTCATAGCGTAAGTAACTTCCTTCCCCCTTCCAACCAAGTTTCGGATGCCGCAGGTGGAAGCATATGATGGGTCACGGGACCCGCTTGATCATCTCGAGTCATTCAAGACCCTTATACACCTACATGGGGTTTCGGATGAGATCATCTGCAGGGTGTTTCCCACTACACTCAAAGGATCAGCAAGAGTGTGGTTCAGCAAACTGACCCCAAATACCGTCTCTACCTTTAAGGAATTGAGCGAACACTTTGTCACCCACTTTATCAGGGGCCAGAGGTACAAGAGATCCTCAGTAACCCTGTTGAACATTAAGCAATGGGAGGATGAAAGATTGAGATCATACTGACTCGTTTCAACAAGGAGGCCCTTTTGATTGACCAAGCCAATGACAAAGTCTTGGTCACTACATTCACCAACGAGCTCTAGTCGGGAGAATTCCTTTTTCCCATCTACAAGAACGACCCGAAGACGATGGCTAACATGTTGTACAAGGCCACTAAGTACATGAACGCTGAGGAAGCCATGATAGCCCGAGGGGGCATACCGAAGAAGAGAGAGAGGCAAGATGATCCCCGTTAGGACAGAGGAAGAAAGTTTGCCTAGACGAATGACCGAAGGGACGATAGGAGACCAAAACCTCCTCCTGGGAGGACTTTCAACTTCACCCTGCTAAACATTCCGTTTGACCAAGTCCTCATGTAAATAAGGGACGACACGACACTGACTTGGCCCGACAAGTTGAAGGGCGATCTAAACAAAAGACCAAGGAACAAGTTTTGTAGTTTTCATCGGGACTATGGGCACAACACTTCTGAGTGCTACGACCTGAAACAGCAAATAAAAGCCCTCATCAAGCAAGGGAAATTACAGAGGTTCGTCAGGGGCGGGGAGAACTCGCTGAGGGACCTCGAACCAAACCGGCGGGTTGTAAAACGATCGAGAGCTCCGCTTGGAGAGATAAGAGTAATCGTAGGGGGAAGCACGATGGCTGGTTTCTCTAAGAAAACAAGAAAGACATACTTATGGATGGTGTAAAGCATCTAGATTTCTAGCCGAATACCAAAGATGACTAAGGTTGACAACCCGACCATCAGCTTCACTAAAGATGATGTCCGACGACTCCACCACCCCCACGATGATGCTCTGGTCATCAACTTGTCAATTGCCGACTTCAATACCCAATGTGTGCTTGTGGATAATGGGAGCTCAGCGGACATCCTCTACTACCCTGCTTTCCAACAAATGAGGATCAACAAGGAGCGGCTCTTGCCCTTAGATACACCGCTAGTAGGATTTGGCTGTACCAAAGTCTCCTCGTCGGAAACGTCACCCTACTGGTGACCATTGACACATACCCTCAACAGCTCACTAAGGAGATCAACTTTTTAGTCGTCGATTGCTCCTCTGCCTACAACACCATCATTGAGCAACCTATGCTTAACGCATGGAAAGCGGCCACGTCTACATACCACTTACTAGTGAAGTTCCCAACGGAGTACAGGATAGGGGAAGTGCGCAAATACCAAATGGCAGCCCGCGAATGCTACATAGCCATGTTGGAGATGGACGATCATCTGCAAGCACTAAACATCAGGGAAAGACGGGTGACGGTAGAACCAACAGAAGACCTGGAGGAAATCTCTGTAGATGACAACTGCCCCGGTCAGATCACTCGCATCGGCACACAGGTAGACCCTTCAATCCACAAAGAACTCGCCCACTTCCTAAAGAACAATCAGGACGTCTTTGCTTAGAGCCATAAGGAAATGCCGGGGATTAACCCAAGTATCATGATTCATAAACTCAATGTGTCTTCATCTTTCCTTACCGTTCGATAGAAGAAGAGAGTCTTTGCTTAAGAAAGAGACAAGGTCATAACAGAAGAAGTTTGCAAATTGCTAGAAGCGGATTTCATCAGAGAGGTTTACTACCCTGATTGGTTGGCCAATGTAGTGATGGTCAAAAAGGCGAACGACAAATGGAGGATGTGTGTGGATTTTACCAACTTAAATAGAGCCTACCCGAAGGACAGTTACCCACTCCCACGTATCGACCTCCTTGTGGATTCGATAGTAGGACATCATTTACTAAGCTTTATGGACGCATTCTCCGACTACAACCAGATCAGGCTGGATTCGTTATGAGCCAAGGGCTCTTTTACTATAAGGTCATGCCTTTTGGATTATAGAATGCGGGAGCGACATATCAAAGACTTGTGAATAGGATGTTCATCTAGCAGATTGGATGGAATGTTGAAGTGTACGTAGACGACATGCTGGTGAAAAGCAAGAAGGAGGATCGTCACTTGGACGACCTACAAGAAACATTCGAGGCTCTCTGTCTCTACGACATGAAACTTAATCCCAAAAAATGTGTATTCGGAGTATCGTCGGGAAAGTTTCTGGGCTTCATGGTATCACAACGAGGTGTAGAGGCAAACCTCGATAAAATACAGGCCCTATTAGAGATGACACCTCCAAAGAACATCAAGGAGGTACAGAGCTTGAACGGTAGGGTGGCGGCTCTTAACAAATTCATCTTTAGGGCGACGGATAAATGCTTACCATTCTTTAAAACACTAAAAAAGGCCATTGAGTGGACCGACGAATGCTAGAAGGCCTTCGAAGAGTTGAATACATACCTTGCGTCCCACGGCTACTTAGTCCGTCTAAGCCCGGTGAGGAACTCTCCTTCTACTTGGCAGTATCCTTAATGACCGTCAATTTAGCCCTCATCCGGGAAGAGGATCGCATACAGTTACCTATCTACTACATTAGCCGAGTGCTCCGAAGGGCATAAGAGAGGTACCCCCCTATGGAGAAGCTAGCATTTGCCTTAATCACGGCTGCCCGCAAGCTTAGGCCATACTTTCAGGCACACATCATAGTGGTCCAGATAGACAAGCCACTGTGGAAGGCGATGAACAATCCAGAGGCAGCCGGATGGTTAGTTTTGTGGGCGACAGAGCTTAGCAAGTTTGACATACAATACCGTCCAAGAACTGTGATCAAAGCCTAGGCTTTGGCTGACTTCGTCGCAGAATTCAAAGCAAAGGAAGATGAAGACGAAGGACCAATACCATGGATAATACAGATGGACAGATCGTCCAACCAACGCGCTGGGGGAGTTGCGGTTGTCCTGCAGTCACTAGAAGGAGATTTGATAGAATGTGCAGTCCGTCTCCAATTCCTAATGACCAATAAGGAAGCCGAGTATGAAGCAGTCCTGACTGGTTTCAACTTAGCCAAAGCAGCAGGGGCCTTGTCAGTGGTTGTACACAGTGACTCTGAAGTTATCGTCGGACATATAAACGGAGACTATGAGGCCAAAGGGGAATGGATGAAGGAATACCTAAGCATGGTCGAAGAGAGGGTAAGTCAGAAGTTCCTGACAAGATTTATGCAGATCCTGAGGGAAAAGAATGAGCAAGCTGACCGTCTAGCCAAAGTAGCGTCCGAAGAACACATGGTCGTCAACAGTCAGGTATTGTCCTTCGTTCAAAACTCACCTACCATTGACAAAATAGATGTACAGGTCATCCCTACAGGAGTCGACTGGATGATGCCAATCGTCTCCTACCTTCGGAATGGGATGTTTCCGGAAAACCACAACGCTTCCTGAAGGCTAAAGGTACAATTGTCATGCTTTGTATTGATTGGAGATGTTCTTTACAAAAGAGACTTATGTCATTCATACCTGAGGTGCTTAGTCCCTGACAAAGCAGACTATGTTATGAAGGAAATCCACGAGGGAGTATGTGGAAACCACTCGAGGGCACGGTCGCTAATTGACAAACTCATACAAGCAGGCTACTATTGGCCTACTATGCAGAAGGATACCCAGTCTTATGTGAAGACCTGTGACAAATGCCAACGCTTTAGCAACATCATACGGTAGCTGTCTGAGCAGCTTACCCCAATGAACGCTCTATGGCCATTCGCTCAGTGGGGGCTTGACATAATGGGACTTTTCCCCATGGAATTGATTACTTCACTAAATGGGTCGAGGCAGAACCCTTGGCCACCATAACTGAGAAAAGCATCTGAAACTTCATTTGGAAAAACATCATATGCCACTTCGGAATCCACATAGTCCTAATCTCTAATAATGGGAAGCAATTCGACAACGATGCATTTAGGGACTTTTGCCAACAACTGGGAATCAAAAACCACTACTCGTCTCCCACCCATCCACAGGCCAACGGTTAGGTTGAGGTTACAAACCGATCCTTACTCAAAATAATGAAGACTCAGCTCGAGGGGGCAAAGGGGATATGGCCGGATGAGCTATCAAGTGTGTTATGGGCATACCGGACAACGGCTCGCACGCCTACGATGAGACACCCTTCTGCCTTGCATATGAGAGCGAGGTAGTCATTTCAGCAGAGATTGGATTAACCAGCTATAGGGTGGCCCACCATGATGAAGGAAGGAAAAAAGAAGAAATGCGCCTACAGTTGGACTTGCTAGATGAAGTCAGAGCTATGGCCGAACAACGCATGGCTCGTTACCAGGACCTAATGGCAAGCACTACAACACCAAGGTTAAACCTCGGCACTTTGAGATCGGGGACTTAGTCCTAAAGAAAATGATGACAACTACCAAAGAGCCCACACAGGGTAAGCTAGGCCCCAACTAGGAAGGACCTTACAAGATCATTGGTTGCCATAGGAAGGGGACCTACCACCTAGAGACCCTTAAAGGGCAGAGACTCCATCACCCGTGGAACATCGAGCACTTGCGGAGATATTACCAGTAGTGAACAACTACAAACTATGTTATTGCTTTCTTTCTTAAAGTAGGCTATTAAGTTTTTCAATTATTGAAATAAAACTCCTAAGGATTATTAGGCACATTATCTACATTTTTTCTATGTTATTTATATCTTTTATTAAGAATCTACCTTCTAAGAAATTGTCTACAAGAAAAAATCCTAAGTCCTACCTACGGGGTAAATGGATGACCAAGGACACCGACAGGTACTTGGTCACAAGAAATCCTTAGTCCTACCTACGAGGTGGACGGATGACCAAGGATACCGACGGGTAACAGGTCACAAGAAATCCTCAGTCCTACCTACAGGATGGACAGATGACCAAGGATACCGACGGGTACTCAGCCCCAAACAATCCTAAGTCCTGTCTACGGAATGGACGGGTCACCAAGGACAATAATGGGTGCCTTGGTCCAAAAAATTTATTAAGTCCTACCTATGGGGTGGACGGGTCATCAAGGACACCAACGGGTGCCTTAATCATGAAATATATTAAGTCCTACCTCTAGGGTGGACGGACCATCAAGGACGCTAACGGGTGCCTCTGTTTGAAAAATTTTGTTAATTCCTACCTACGGGGTGGACAGATCACCAAGGACATTGACGAATGCCTCAGACCAAAAATTATTAAGTCCTACCTCTAGGGTGGACGGACCATCAAGGACGCTAACGGGTGCCTCTGTTTGAAAAATTTTGTTAATTCCTACCTAGGGGGTGGACAGATCACCAAGGACATTGACGGGTGCCTCAGACCAAAAATTATTAAGTCCTACCTACAGGCCCAAATTATTCTAAGTCCTACCTACGAGAAGGACAGATGGTCAAAGGTATCGACAGGTGGATGAATGACCAAGGACACCGACAGGTGCCTAGTCACAGACATTCATGTATCTTATCTAAGGGGTGGACGGACATCCAAAAATACCCACGGGTATGCGATCACTCAGGAATAATCCAAATCCTTACGATGAATAAGGGGCGTACTCACAGTTACAAGAAGCACACAAATGAAAGATAATCAACGAACAAGCAATGTATAGAAGCAATGAATGATAAAAACAAGATAAATATAACGAAAGCCTCAACAAACCTGACGGGGATAAAAGTTAAATACATAAAGCCCAAACCAGGGCACTCCATTATTTTGAAATTATTCGTACAAAGCACAAAAATAAATGACAAAAAGAAAAAAGGAAAGCTAGGCTCGAGGAGCGTCGAGGACAGATTGGCCTTCAGGAGTTGACGAACCTTCAAGAATAGACAAACCTTCAGGAACGATTTAATCCTTAGGGACGTTTTGGCCGTCGGTCTCAGCATGAGAGGGCTCCTTTACCTGTCCCTCCACCAAGTGGACAACACCGTTGGCTTCGTTCATGACAGCATTGGCACTGCCAGGTGTTGGCGGAACGGTGTCGTCAATCATCACTTTGGACAAGTCTAGGTTAGGGTAAAGAGCGGTGACTTGCTTAAGGCCATCCTCGAAGCCATTGCCATACAAGCCACCTAACTTGTCATAGAAAGGTTGAGAGGTCTAATACTCTGCCACAACGTTGGCCTTAACCTGCTCTATCTGCTCATGAAGAGTGGTCAGCTCCGTCGTCAGGTTAGTGTTTGATTTGACTAGCTCTTCACACCGACGGGTGGTTGCCTCCAGCTCAACCTTCTTCTCGTTCACCTCAAAGTTGAGGATATGAGCAGCTTCCTTATATTGAATCAGCTAGTTGGCCTCGTGCTCCAAATGAATACGTTGGTGACAGACCACCCCTTCTTTAGCAACATATTTAGGTTGGAGAGCCTTCATCCTCACCATAGCCTGCAAAAGACGACGATTATAAAAGACTTAATGCACAAAAAAGAAAGAAAGAGGCGAACCTGATGCATACTCACTCTCACCAGATCAAAAAGACTAGATTCCTCCAAGTCTCCAGTGCCATGCTTGCCACAGTTATCCATGTTCGTGTCCTTAATGATCGAGTGGACCATCTTGATGGCATACTTCTTATGGTTCACAAGCCTTTGGACGGGGCCAGAAGCGACAGGGCCTTGAGCCGTCATCAGACCTTTACCAGTACCATGGCGCGGAGGTGGGGGAGCCTTTTGTGACGAATCCACCTGATTTGTTAAGGCGAATTGGCCCATCACCTTTTTAGTGAGACACTCATCTTTACCCGTCCCCTTCCTCTGAGGGGCAACTTTGGGAGGAGGCATCACCTTAGAAGGAGAAGCCGACACCTCCCCTTATAGCTTGAGGCGAGCAGCGGCGGCTTGCCTCACCAAAGCCTTCTGCCTACCGCTGTCCATCTCTGAAAAATAATAACAAAAGGAATAAGAAAAACCAACGGGTTAGAATAAACAGTCAAGGAAGCTGACGGACAAAAGAAAACTTACATCGACGAGCATACGTGTTTAACCGTCGGGCTTCCATTGTTGTCTCAAGACCACCACAAAAAGTGTGGAGGGTGTCAAGCGTGACCAGGTCCTTCCACTTTCTCTGCCCAAGCGGAATTGCCCAAACTCGCCTAAGAAAACTCTCCTGTTCCTTACTTATTTCCAGACGGACATGAGCTGAAATGAATCAAAAGTAATAGGTTAGTTACATAATTAAAGCTAATTGGATGGATAAGAAAACAGACACCGACGGCTTACCGAACTTATCTAAAACACCCCAGGTATTATCAAACCCGTTGGGCATGCTAGCCCACTTTTCGAGTTTACACACCCAGTCTGTCCCTTGTACAAAAAAGTACCTACTCTTTTAGTTTTGGCTGGAATCAGGCATGTCTGATACCAATCTAAAATATGATTTCCTTGCCAAACATTGTGAATACCCTTTGACGAATATATCTGCTGTGGTTTGTAGCAGTAAAAGAACTCCTCAAGTGTGAGACAATGGTTGCCTCCACTCAGCTGGCCCCATATCACTTTGGCCCCAATAAAAATCCTCCACGCGTTTGGGGCGATCTGGCTGACAGACAAGCCTAAATAATTAGCAAGTTGATGGTGCAGCTCTATTAGCAGCAACCTCAGCCCAGCGGTAAACATTGCGTCATACAAACTAACGTCTGCTGTCTTGCCCGAGTAACACTTCTTAAACTTCCTTGGCGACCGCAGAGGGATGTGGTCGGGAATTTGAAAATGGGTACGGAGGTTGTTGAAAACTTTCAACGACATGGTCGGGTAGAAGTCATTTACCGTCCATATCAAGAGAAGGATGAAAGGTCTATGGACATCATCTTCCACTTCGCCTACAGCCCTGTCTCCTTCTCCATGGTCCTCTCCCTCCTTACCGTCATCTTCTTGTTCACACTCATCCTCATCCCCTTCTTCTTCCTCCTCAGCAAGAAAATGAGCAGACGGTTCCCTTTCCGGGGACTAGGTCAAATCCTCCGCCATGGGCTCATGTCCCGACGGATAAACTTCGTCATAGCTTGCACCCTCACGGACTGACGACGATTGTTCACTCATCGCTTCTCTATCACCTGACATCTATTCACCTACAAGTGATGAATGTATACTAAGAGCCTACTCGTGCGACGGGTCTCTGGAAACGATGACCAACTAAGTTCAACAGATAATAATTGGAACAAGGTAAAGGAACTTACCTAAAAAAGAAATCGACGATGGATCAGCTGTCAGGATGACGGATGCAGACAAGTATGAGAGCAGTGACGGGGGGGGCTTGAAATCACAATCAACGTTAGGAGAAAATAAAACAAAAGAAACTAATAGAAGGGAAAGAACTATTCATAGAGCAATGCGCGTAGTATATGAAGCGACGCTTCTAATTGGAAACGAGGCTAATAAATAAGCACTACGTGTCACCTAGCATTTATTGAAAAGGTTTTTACCCTCATCAATGACATGCTTCTCAACAAAGCAATTAATATCCATGAAAACCCTTTTTACTCCGAGACTCGTCAAGCATAGCCGACGGGCACACGGAGTAGGGGATAGCTGATAAGGATATTTTTGAAATAGGAAAAGAATCCTTAACTTTAGAACCCGTCAGGAGAATGTACATCACCACAATTGTGAGCCGATGGCACCAATAGCCGTCGGTCTCTAGAAGGGTTCGTTTGGAACCTCGTACCCAACACTCACTGAAGTTGAAGGCCAGGTTATAGTAGTAGGACAATGCTCGCTCCTAATGACCAAGTAGACGATCCCATACCAAGCCGACGGATACATGTCCCGTACTAAGTAGATGGATCACATCAAAGGACGGATAGGCGTACTGACGGATCCTACCTGTCCTTGCGTGATCTCCACACATATTCTTATACGGAAATATTTTGCGCGCCACGCACCAAGACCATACTACGCGATTTTCATCTTCCTAATATGGGAAGATGTCCCAAAGATCTCGGTGACATTAACTCCACCTCCTCCTTATAAGGAAAACCCCTATATCCCAAGATCTAGGTCTACTCCGCATCACTATATAAACAACAAGTTTTCTCTTTTCCAAAGTACGCAGAAAAATCCCTAGCTCTCTCACTATAGAGTTCTTGAAAATTTTTCATTCACTGACTTAACCTTCGGAGGGACTTTGGCTAGCACCCGACCGGTGCTCTCTGTTTGGTTCTTAGTTTCTTGTTCTTCAGGTATCCATTGGAGCGTTCGAGGACGATCAGCTCATTGACGATCAGCTCATTGACGATCTTTGTGCATCATCAGTTAAGGTACTTGAAAATCGACATTGAACCCTAACATCCAAAATTTGATTCTATCAAGAATCAATTCACAAATAGAGAAACCGATAAAGAATTAAAAGACACACCTACATCTTAGTGGAACTTTAAAATTGGTCTCTTTATCCTTGTCCTGACGGTTAAATTCCAGTCTGAGTCTTGGGTCAGTACGCTGTCATTTAGGATGAGGCGTAAGAAAAAGAGTGGGAGACAATGCCAGACCCCATCACTTCTTTAGATTGATTAGAAGTTAATGGTGACTTCACTATTGAATTTTTTTTTTAATGCTCTGTACCATTCATAGCATGAGGATTTGCAGCAGTGCCAGTTAAATTGTTTATGAAATAATGCCTATGTTCCTTTATGTAATCAATAAAAATTGGATCATAGGCTATTTTAGGGGGCTAATGGAAGTATTAGGATTACTAAGAAAAATGTATGAACAGTGTAGGCCTATGAACAGTGAGTCAACTATTGTCTCAATTGACTATCTACCTATGTGGATAAACTATTATCTCACTTTGATGGCCTCCTCCACCAACATCAATAGAAAATGAGATTATTTTATCAAAAATAATTGTGCGCTCTGGGTCAACCATTCAAAACACTATGGTCAAGTCAATGGTGATGTTTATTAATAATTCTCAACTCCTTGAGTCCCTTTCATAATACAGAACCTTTCAATTATGTGTTCACCAATTCAAATTACAATAAGGCCTGCATAATATAACTTAAAAACCAAAACCGAATAAAAAAAAAAAGAAGAGAAAAAAAATGAAGGTGATGCTTTAATTTTACACTTGTTTGAACAATGTAATTTAACTTGCAATTCATAGGAGACCCTTTATGTTCCCTTCAAAGTTCCAATAGCAAAGGACTTTGGAAGCTGGAATGCTCTAGCATTTCATTTTTTCTATCAGTCCTGCAGTATATTAGTTTGTATAGGTCCACTTGGATCATGAGAAGCATGAGGCAACCCATGCAAGTCTATTTTGTGCTCTACTTTTTGTGTTGTATATTCTCCATCTTTGTAATCACAACAGCAGTAGACACCATTGTTGTAACTCAGTCAATAAGAGACGGTCAGACTTTAGTTTCATCGGGTGGGAATTTTGAGCTGGGATTCTTTAGCCCAGGTAATTCCAAAAGTTGGTATATAGGAATATGGTACAAGAAGATATCTACAATGACAGTGGTATGGGTTGCCAACAGAGATACCCCTCTTAACAATACAACAGGAGCTTTCAAACTTGTGGACCATGGAATTCTTGTCCTTACGGATGAAGCTAACAATGCCATTTGGTCTTCCAATTCATCAAGAGCAGCAAGCAACCCAGTTGCGCAGCTTCTGGATACAGGAAACTTTATAGTGAGAGATGGAAATAGTGATGCAGGAAATATCACTTGGCAGAGTTTTGATCATCCAGCTGATACGTTTCTGCCAGGTATGAAGTATGGATTTAACTTGGTAACTGGCTTGAGTTTAGTGTTGACATCATGGAAGAGCCCTGACGACCCTTCAAGAGGTAATTATACTAATCAGCTTGATCCAAATGGATTACCACAGTTTTTTCTAAGGGAGGGACCAACAGTGTTATTCCGGACAGGACCATGGAATGGTCTACAATTCAGTGGTATGCCTAATTTGCAACCCAACCCAATTTATAAATATGAATTTGTTTCCAATCAGGAGGAGACTTACTATACTTATCAGCTTATTAACGACTCAGTTGTTTCAAGGATGGTGTTAACTCCTGATGGCAAATTGCAGCGGCTTATATGGATCGATAGAACACAGAGTTGGAACCTCTACTTAACGGCACAAGTGGATGGCTGTGACATGTATGCACTATGTGGTGCATATGGCAGTTGCAACATCAACAACTCCCCAGCTTGTGAGTGTTTGACAGGATTTGTGCCAAAATTTCCAAAAGATTGGAATGGGGCGGATTGGTCACATGGATGTGTACCGAAGACACCATTAATTTGTGGGGCTGGTGAGGGATTTCTAAAATACTCTGGAATTAAATTGCCAGACACAAGGCAGTCCTGGTATAACAGGACCATGGACCTTGATGAATGCAGGGATGTGTGCTTGAAGAACTGCACCTGTACAGCTTATTCTGGTTTGGACATCACCGGAGGAGGAAGTGGTTGCATACTTTGGTTTGGAGAACTGATTGATATAAGAGTGTACACTGAATATGGGCAAGACATTTACATTAGGATGGCTGCCTCTGAATTACGTAAGGTTCATTTTTCTTAGTCTTAAATAAATTTTGTTTTGAGTCAAAATTTTTAAATGAGGCCAATTGAAATATAAGCATATGGAAACAGAAGGAACAATTAGAAATTAGTCCATATGTGAGAAAATGATAAAGTGATTTGAGAAAATTATTTTCCATAATGCTAATGGTAATGCTATTTTCTTATATTGAATTGATGATTGCAGCGGCATATGGAAGCTCGAAAAGAAAGAAACAAGCGAGGATCATAGTTATTGCTTTATTATCTTTTGGAATGGCTCTCCTTGGCCTATGCTTGATGCTATATGTCTTGAAGAAGAAGCCTAAAAGAGAAGGTAACACATGTAAAAAATACCAAAATCAGGTTTGATCAGTGAAAAATTGTATTAAAAGGAAGGATGACTAATCTGACAACCACAATCCCAAATCAATCCTATTTCATATTTTGATTTCTAATTTCTTGTCCAACCTCATCTTGGCAATCATTTATAGGATGTTTTTGTTTTCTTTACCATGTCTTGGATCAATCAGTCAGGATCACAGTATGTCAGTGAGTACCACTTTGGAATGCATTGACTGGAATAATCTACCTCAAGTGTTCCATGGGTTTTTAAAATTTCAACATTCCTAAAATATATGCATTCCTTCCTTAGTTCATATGTGCTCCATTCTTTGCAGGAATTATTTTATACAATCCGGGACCAATACAAGACTTCACCACTGGAAGTGAGAATGACGATTTAGAGCTACCATTATTCAGATTTGCTACAATAGCTTATGCCACAGATAACTTTTCAGTTAAAAATGTGCTTGGAAAAGGCGGCTTTGGACAGGTTTACAAGGTATCTAAATAGAAAGACTGCTATACAGTTCCATTAATATGGTTGGGACTATCCACACTACATGGAACCAATTTCAGGCACCAAAATAGTATTTCTGCCCATGAATTTAGTTCCTATTCTGTAGTTTTGTTGATAACTTCAGCTTAGTAAAGCAAACTATCTTATTGAACTTACCTAATATTTCAGTAGCAGTTTGCTTTCTGAATGAAATTATTAACTTATGAGTCTGTTCATGTGAAATTTACAAGAAATTCTGTGCATTTGTTGCATGTACAAGTATTGGTAATTAACTAAAAAAGATGACTTCTTTTGCAGAAATATGAAATTAATGTCTACAGACTCTACACAAACTATTTTTTATATTCTATTGTTTATAAAGTCATCTAGGTGGGGGTTATGAATAGTCTTTTCTGCACATAGAACTTTTTCAGACATTTATAAATATGAATGCATACATACAAGCAATATATAAAAGTATAATATCCATTATAGCTGAACGTTTGTGACTGATGCAAATTAATAATGATATACAGGGCATACTAACAGAGGGACAAGAAAATAAAGAAATAGCTGTTAAGAGGCTCTCAGCATATTCAAGACAAGGACTCCACGAATTCAAAAATGAAGTTTTGAGCATTTCCAAGCTTCAGCATCGTAACCTTGTGAAGATTTTAGGATGTTGCATTCAAGAAGAAGAAAGAATGCTGATATATGAATACATGCCCAACAAAAGCTTGGACTCCTTCATTTTTGGTTTGGGTCCATCAAGATCTTAGCTTATTTAGACTGTAAATTTATTTAGATTAGCTTTTAAGTTCTTCAACTTCTGGTTGAATTAATGTTTTGACCAGTCATAGTTTTGTAGATCTTCAGGATGGAAATTGCACCAAATAGCATTTTTCCTTACTGTTTCACTTGAACCAATATTTCTATATAGATTGTGGTCCTAGTTTTTGCTATGATTGTTACCTTTGCAGCCACTTGAAATTACTTGTACAGAATGTCCATGTTAGCAACGTTATTTGATATTAGGTTCAATGAATATTTAAATAATTGACAGCCCCAGCATGAATTAACTTTGACGTTGAACTTGCAGATCCAAATCGAAGCATATTAATAGATTGGCCTAAGCGCTTCCACATTATCAATGGGATTGCTCGGGGACTACTTTATCTTCATCAAGATTCCAGATTGAGGATTATTCATAGAGATCTAAAAGCTAGCAATATTTTATTGGACTATGAGATGAATCCAAAGATTGCTGACTTTGGCATGGCTAGAATTTTTGGAGGAGATGAAACTGAAGCAAAAACAAGCAGAGTGGTTGGAACATAGTAAGAATCTCCATATATTGTAATTGCAACTGCTATCCATAAACATGTTCATTTAATGAATAATTTTCTGCAGTGGTTACATGCCTCCGGAATACGCAATTGATGGACTTTTTTCAGTAAAATCTGATGTGTATAGCTTTGGTGTTTTGGTATTAGAGATAGTGAGTGGTAAGAGAAACAGGGGATTCTGTCATCCAGATCACAATCTTAACCTTCTTGGACATGTAAGTAATGTCAACCAATATAATCCCTTCTGGTTTTGTTTTGTTATTTTCTGTTTTAAATTTTCAGATGAGTGATTTTGGCCATATTTTGCTAACTTTCAGGGTTTCAATATAATCTCTTTTCCCCCTAAACTTACATTTACAAGTGATCGAAATTCTCAGGCATGGAGACTATATAAGGAGGACAGACAATTGGAACTAATTGATAAATCAGAAAAGGAATCATGCAATCCAAATGAAGTGTTACGATCAATTCATGTTGGTCTATTATGTGTGCAGCAATGTCCAGAATATAGACCGACCATGTCCACAGTGGTTTTGATGTTGAGTAGTGAGACTGCACTGCCTGAGCCTAAAGAGCCTGGTTTTCACACTGGAAGGTATCTATCAGAAATGGATACTTCACCAGTCAAGCAAGAAGGATCTTCAACAAATGGACTAACAATTACATTGCTAGAGGCTCGATAAAGTATTTGCCTATAAACATGTTTCAATGTATTTATGGAGATTTGGAGTGCACTATATACAATGGTATATAATTCCAGTTTTCACAATTTGAGGATCAAACCAAAATTATGGCTTTAGTGACTCATGCAATATTGTTCATACTAATTTATGTATGCGTTAAGCTGGTGAAAGTATATTCAATGATTGGAACTTCTCTACCTGATTCCCAAATATCAAATTTTACATTTCAGATTATAAAAGAAAACATTGTTTACTGTGCTTAGTTGGGAAAATGTTATTTTTCTAAATGAAAATCTGTACTTAAGAAACAACTTTGCATTATCTTATGGAAAAATATCATGTCATTGATTCCCATTGAAGCTAAAGAAAAGCCTCGAGCCTAAAACATGCCAGATGGTGTGAATGATATTAGATACCCATAAATGGCATGCATTTAAGAGTGAATCAAATACACTAGTTGGTATTTAACGACATGACCTGTTAAACTATTCATTTTGGATTTAGCACAAACAAGTAATCAAGCAGCATACGCCTGTTCAACACCTTAACTATCCCAATCCAACCACAATCGGACATAAATAGAAACAAAAGAGTAGTCCTCCATTTTGCAATCCATTTCTCCATTCATTATTACTAGAATATTGATCTGCCTTTTTATATAAATAATGTAGAGGGTGCAATAGATGATTATTCATGCATTTAGTTGCTCAAGCAATACATGTTGGCAAATATCATATCAAACTTACAGTGTGGGAAACTAGTAGGCAGGGCAAAGAGGTGACAACTTTACAATTAACTTACCTGCATAATTCTTTATCTTGTCACTTTATTCAAAAGAAAACGCTCTCCTTTGTTTGTAGTGAATAATCTACCATGCCGCCAACGTAGAAAAGCTCACTAAATTTGAAGAGCAAGAATCTGCTTCAGACAGATTCCTTTCTGTATAAAAACCTGGCTGCTTTAGTGAAGGCAATAAACTCTCACTCCCCAGCATTAGGACCACGGATGACATGTCTGGCCTATCACTAGGTTGTTGTTACACACATAATAGACCCATGTGAATGCATTGTAATGCCTCCGACAAAGTGAAGGAGTCATTTAGCACTTCATCCAATAGCTCCTAGAGTTCTCTCTTCAATCCATTGTCCCCATTCCTAAAACACAAAAAAATTGTCAGTTGGTTGCAGAGTTGGAATAGTTAGGAGTCCTCTCTGTTTTGTCAGATTTTTGAGAGAGCTAAAGATCATGGCATGAGGGGGCAGTATAATTATCTTTGTTAGAGGTTGTCAAATTTACTAATGCAGTCCAATTTTTCAATTAATAGCATCTTACTTTAGTCTTTACTTCAGAATGGCAATACAATTCAGGTTCTAAGTGAAGAGCAACTGCAACGTTTACCATATGTTACTTAACATGCTACGTAGTCTTTCTTAATAAAAAATATAATATTTTAGTCTCCTAAAAATGTCCAAAAATCTTGATTGTTCTAACTTCATAAATTCAGATTAATAGAGCAATTTCACTCAATATTTGGAAACCAATTCTATGACAATTTTATATATATATATATATATATATATAATATGAATTAAGAAAATTGAGTTTCAAAGCATTCAACAATATTGTGGTAAAACATAAATATTATACAACAAAATGTGTATTATAGTAGGTCTAAAACATAAAAATTATTTCAAATAAATTTGCAAAGTATCAGCGCATCGCGCGAGAAATTATCTAGTTTTTCTCTAAAAGTTGAATTTATGATGGTATTTCCGTTGTTTAGATGGAAACAAATGTGGATTCTAGTTAACGAGTTACATAAGTTGAAATTCTATAGTTTCTTTAAAAACAAGGCAATAGACGTAGTAGGTCATTGTCTCATAATTACCCATAACCATTGGCCATCGTGATTTCTACACCAAAAAAAAAAACTTAGATGCAAAAACCCATAAAACCCTTACAAAAACATCTAAATCCACCTCTAAATCAGAACTCACAAATCCAAACTCATTGCCATAACTGGAATCACCGAGATCACCAAAATTAGCCACTACACCCCAATCAAAATCAACCTATAATTACACACAAAAAAGAAAAACTCACAACAACAATCCAACAAAACCACCAAAACAAACAACCAACAACCTATCACATTCACTTCTCAAAACCCATCCCAGAAAAACAAACTGAAAGCTCAAATAGTGTAAAACACTATAGCTTGTTTAGGCCCCCAATTTTAAAAACACGTCTTAATTGCTTTTACTGTAACTTATTTAAGTGTGGAACAAGAGTAAATGATACACAATAACCGGAAATACTCTCTAAGCCATGACTACAAGCAAGCAATAAAAAATATAAAACTTAAAGAGTAAGGGAAGAGAGATGCAAACACAAGATAACACCAAGACGTGTTATCAAAGAGGAAACCAAAATACTCGGCGAAAAAACTCTCCGTGGCCCTCCAAGCCGAAATCGATTCACTAATAAAGTTGGAGTACATGAATATCAAAAAGACCCTCTAAGCCTAATCTACCAAATGTACTTGAACCCTCCAAGTTCCAGCTACCAACGGGCTTCACCGAGCCATGCCTTCACTAGTTATCCAGATCCTGTAATTAGCTCTAAATTGCATCCGCCAATCGATGGCTTCTTCCAATACTTCCCATACACACCAAAACTTCTCTCAACATTCAGATTGGGTGAGGTAAGTGTTTGGGTTAAGAACCTCTCAAGGATGTGTAATTGGAGAGGTAGGACAAAAGGAAAACTATGAGAAATTGTGTAGATAGTTGTGGGTTTACAATCTCTAACTCTCAAGTGTATTGCTAGGGTTTTCTCTCTCAAAAGTTTCTTGGAAAAACTCCTTACAATTTCGTGGGTAATGTGGACTTATATAGTTTTGATAAAAAAAAATAAGGAAAACACACTTTAAAATGCTCCAGGCAGAGAGTTTCGCTGGTCACTCGTGACTTGGTCTGAGTCGCAAAGTGACTCGCGAAATCCAGCCTAGCATGAAACTGTTCAAATTCCAACATATGCTTCTCACGTGGCCTTTTGTGGGTTGTCCACTCGCGACCTAGTTGCAAATTCACTTTCTTCACAAATCTTCACCAAACTCTCACACTTAACTCTTACATTAAATCTCACAAAAAATACAGGGAAATGATTGAACAAAATACAATCAAATTTGACACGGAATAAAAGCTAACATTAAACATAGTTGTAAATTACAACTTTACACAAAATAAACTCAAAAAAAAAAAAAAAAAATACCCATAACTCATCGATCAAAGAGAGATATCTAGCAGCATGATGAGGTAGAGGCATGGTGAGGCTAAGAGTGAGAGAAGCACAAGAGAGAGATGGAAAAGTGTGAGAGGTTTAGCTTTACCACCAAATACTAAAAAGCAAGCTACAATGATGGTGGTATATCTAAAAGTTTTTGCAAATTGTGAACATTAAACTGCTATCTTTACAAGTTCATTGTAGCTCTAAAGGGGAAAAAAACTATTGTTTATTCGGTAATTGTAGGTGGTAAAGAGATAAAGAGACAAAGGATAAAGTAAGAATAAAAAAAAAAGAATATTTAAATGAAGTGATAAAAAAATAGAACTTTTTTTTTTTTTGGAGATAAAAGGTAGAAAAAAAAAAAAAATCCTTTGATATTTGATATATTATAAGGTGGGGTGGTAAAATAGATGAAGTAGTTTTTTGAAGTGCTAAAAGCTAAATTTTTTAGGCTAAAATTTAAAGCTAACCCTCTAAATTTCAACTTTTGTCATTTCAATGCTTTAAGTTTCAATTTTGTCATTTCAGTCCTCTAAGTTTCAGTTTTTGTCAATTAAGTATTCCATTAGGCTTCTGTTATCTCTTTCCATTTACTAATCAAAACAACACCGTTTTGGGCTTTTTTAATTACGTAATTAAAAAAAAGTTATAAAAATTGTTTTTTTTTTTTAAAAAAAAGCAGCTAAGGGGAATGACGTCGTTCCCCTGCCCCTATAAACAAAACAAATAAAATCACTAATAAATGCCCTCACTAAGAAAAATTGAGGGAGAAAGAAAGAGGGGGAAAGAGAGAGAGAGTTAGGGATTGAGACCGAGATAGAGAGACGGACTAAGAGAGAGAGAGAGAGAGAGAGAGAGACTGAGATTCAAACCGAGATAGAGAGAGAGAGAGAGACTGAGAGAGAGAAGGAGATGGATTTCGCGGAGGGCTAGGTTCTACTCCGGTAACTCCCAAGTATAGTTTTGGGTAAGTGATTCATGCTCTACCGATCCCTAACTTCTCTCTTTCACCTTCTCTTTTTGCCCCAATTTTCTCAGTAAGGGCATATTACTTCATTGGGTTTTTTTGTTTTGATTTCAGGGGAAGGGGAATGGCGTTGTTCCCCTTAATTGTTTTTTCTTTTAATAACAACTTTTGACTTTGTTTTAATTTATCAGATCAAACAAGGGGGTTTTGTTTTGTTTATTTGAAATTTAGGGCTTTGAAATTAAGGGAATCCTTATCTAAGTCACTACCATCAAAATCTCATCCATTGCCAGTGCCATCAGCAGCAAGATTGAAGCAGTACTAGGAGACGAAGATGGATTCGTAAAAAAATGGAAGCTAAGTCACCGCCGCCATCACAGTTGCATTGTGCTGCATCAGAAGCGAAAAGCTGTACTTATATTTCTGGCACTCATATAGCCCAGTCATGTATACCTTTATGAGATTGAAGTTCCAAAACTTCCTCTTTCTCCCCCAACGAAAGCCGCCTAAGTCACCGAAATGAGTACTTAAAACCGGAGAATACCCGATAGCATGTGTTGCGTTTCTTTGGGCTCCAAATTGTACTTCTTTGGCAGCGAATTCAATATGACCCACACATTGATGAAGATGTAAAGAAGAAGCTTAAGAATGTGGAACGGGATGTTTTCTCGCGGGAGGTTTACATTCTAGACCTATCCAATATTGGTGGTTCAAGTGTTCTTCATTGGATAAGTTGCTGGAATGTAGTACACTGATGAACAGTGGTTGGAAGCACAATCAAAATGAGCATCAGCGACATATGTAAGATGAAGGATTTAGATCTCAAAAACTTTGCTTACTTTAAGGTCTATAATCATGTAGATGATAAGTGGACCAAACTGCCAAATCCCCCCATAAGGAATGTGAACACGAGATGAGTTGGGCATACTATTGTGGGAAGGAAGGTTGTCCTTGTAGCGTGGCAGCAAGAGGGAAAAGGACGCCTTTATTTTTTCAATCTTGACACATATTGTTAGGGTACTTTTTTTACACCTAATATTATTTAAATACCACCTATTTATTTTCAAACACCACCAACAAATTATTGGGCTTTTCCAAATATTTTTACCCTATTATAGCCCACAACCATTTTCTTCTGGCCACCACAAAATTGGGCTACAAATATAAAACTTTGTAAGACCCAATATTTTTTGTGAAACCCATGATTCAAAATCCTCCCTAAATTATTTTATTGAACGAATTCAAAATCTCATCCGGTTCAAAACCCAAAAATACTTACCAAAACCCATGGTTTAAACCCATGGCAATTCTATCAATGGAATTCAAATCCATGACCAAAGCCCATGGTTTAAACCCATGGCAATTCTATAAATGGAATTCAAATCCATGACCAAAGCCCATGATTTAAACCCATGGAAATTTATATATCGAAAAGCCCAATTCTCATTGGCAATATTTAAATCCTAATTCTCATTGGCAATATCAAAAACCCAGTTCTCATTGGCAATATTTAAAGCCCAGTTCTCACTGGCAATATCAAAAGCCTAGTTTTCATTGGTAATATCAGAAGCCCAATTTACGTTGGCACTATTTTATTAAAAGCCCAAGGTTATTAATACTTGGCAAAGTACTATATGTTAGGTTCTAAGACTTTAGGAACTAATGTATTAGAACTTCAATTTGTATTATGTTGGCAAACCATGATCAAAACATAGAGTCTAGGTTTAGGCTTGCTCAAAGTTTGTTTACTTGTAAAATTGGAATCGAGTGATTGTAGAAATTATTGGACTTAATCTGCAACGCTCGATCGATTGAAAATTAGACTCGATTGATCGAACCACATGTAGATTTATTTTTCTGCAGAATTTCCAATTCACCCTAATCCCGTTTGACGTGTAGGGTTTTGTGTTTTACTCCAAATATAAAAGGAAAAACCCTAGCTACATTTTAGAAGTGTTTTGTGAGTTATGTGTTGAATCTTTTGTGAGATCTAGAGGTATTTACCTTCATACACACTTAGGGTTATCAAGATCAAGATTCATGTCGAGAACTTGGTGATCTCTTTAGTTGCTGCATAAAGAACTTTAAAGAAGATCTGAAACCTTTGAGTGGAATCTTAAAGTCACAAGTAGGAGAACTTGTGGTTGCAGTGGATCAAAGAAAGAAGTAGTCCGTGGACTCGGAGTTGTCACGTGGTCGTGGTAGTAAGTTTTCTACTCGAGGTAGCAATACGATTTTAGTGGTCTAAGTCTTATTATACAAACTTCAATTCTTTCATAGTGAATTTGTTTTACCTTGAGGATAGTTAGGTTAAATCTTCCCCAGGTTTTTTACCAGTTTGATTTTCCTGGATTATCATATCGTTGTGTTATTTATATTTCCACATTATTTACATGATATGATTCTATTGTGTTAACCTAGATCTGAATAATTTATCTAAGTAATCACTTAGCTAAATAATTAGGTTAAACAACTTGTGTTAAGGGGTCTAAAAATGTACAAGTGGTATCAGAGCGGGTTAGCTCTTGTGTTTTTAGATCTTTTGATCTAAGAGTTGATCCCTGTTGTCATGGAACACGGTCACTCTCTTGTGATCTCACCTCACTTTGATGGGAACAACTATGCCTACTAGAAAGTAAGGATGAAAGCATTCCTGAAATTTATTGATGAGAGAGTTTGGAATTCCGTTGAATACGGATGGGAGGCACCAACCACTCCTGTAAGCGAGTGGTCAACTTCTCAAAAAGAACCAGCCGCTTTTAATAGCAAAGCCATGAATGCTATTTTTAATGCTGTTTCTATGGAGGAATTCAAGAGAATCTTAAATGTTAAGGTTGCTCATACTGCATGGAATATTCTCCAAATTGTGCATGAAGGCACAAAAGCAGTTAAGATTAATAAATTGCAGCAGTTAACTATTAGATTTGAAAGCATTAGAAAGTCTGATGATGAATGTTTTGATGAATTCTATGCTAAACTAAATGATATTGTTAATTCTGCTTATAATTTGGGTGAAATTTATGATCAACCTAAGATTGTTAGCAAGATACTTAGATCCTTGACTGAAGACTTTAGACCCAAAGTGACTACCATTACTGAAAGCAAGGATGTGGACTCCATCCCTATTGATGAGCTTGTAGGATCTCTCCAGTCCTATGAGTTAGACCTACCCAAGACAAAAATATCCAAATCAATGACTTTTAAATCAGTTGATGATGTTGATGGGAATAGATTTGATGATGAACTCTCTTCTACAGAGATTGCTTATCTTGCCAATAACTTTAGAAACTTTCTTAGGAATAACAACAGAAGGGTAAGAGGTAAAAACAATGCTGAACCTAGAAATTTTAAAAGGAATGAACCACCTAAGGTTAATAATTTTGAGAAATCAAAAAAGAAAGTTGGTCAAACCTCTAGTAACTCTCTAGGTCAACAATGTTTTGGTTGTCAAGGGTACGGTCATGTGAAATCAGAATGTCCTACATTCTTGAGATCAAAGGGTAAAGTTATGGCTGTAACCCTTAGTGATGATGAAGTTTCTGATCATGAGTCTGGTAGTGATGAGGATGGAAATTTCAGTGCTTTCACAACTACTGCTGTAGTTGATGAAAGTGTTGTGGTTGAAGAGAACCCTTCTAATGGGGAACTCTCTGAGTGTGCTGATTTGCAAGAAGCTTTTAATAAGCTATGCAAGGTTGCTTCAAAGGATGCAATGAGTGTTGACTTAGGTTTAAAGAAGATTGCCTCACTTGAACTTGATAAGAAAAACTTGTTGAAATTGCTTGATGCTAATGAATTGATTAATAAGGTGAAGACTGAAAACATGTTGTTGCTTGATAAGATTAAGAACTTGGAACTAGAATTATCTGTTGTTAGAGAACAAACAAATAGGTCTGCTAGTTCTAAACTTGGTCACATGTTGAGTGTTCAAAAGTTTCGTTTAGACAAATCTGGTCTAGGCTTTGTAGATAGCATCTCGGTGTCTGAAACTCATTCCACAAACTTTGTTTCTTCTTCTGAGCCCCCCAAGAGTGAGATTATCAAACCAGTAGAAGTTACACCACCTCCTAGGAAGATTAGGGTTGATTTTAAAGAGTCTAAGCCTAAGAATCCTAACCTCCCTAAGGATAAGTTGCATGATAGACCTTTGTGGGTTTGTCATTTTTGTGGAAAGACTGGGCATATTCACCCAAACTGTTTCAAGTTGCAAGCTGCAAAGCGAGCAAATAAGCCAAAAGTACCTATGCCTCAAGCATAAGATCCTATGGTACTTATTGGTGACTTGGTAAAGACTTTAAACCTTTATACCAATCTTCGAGTTACTCATCATTCTAATATGAATAATAACTCCAATGCTAGAGTTGCATCTAAAAAGTTTTGGATGCAAAAGACTCAATCTAATTGAGTCTTTTTGACATGGTTCTTGTGCTTCATCTCAATACTTTTTGTGACCTTTCTTCTTTTGCTATTTTTTTTTCTTTTGTGCTTTTAGGATTTGCATTGCATAACATTTATGCATTTCATGATAGGTTGTTTTTGCTATTCCTTTTAAAAATAAAAAATAAAAAATAAAAAATAAAAAATAAAAAAAAGAGGAGGAAGGAAAAATGTGTTTTGTATTATATATCTTGGATTTGTAATCAAGGTTGGCCATATTATCTTTACATAACATGACTGTGTACCTTTTTTTTAGCTTGGATGAGCTTATTTTTTCTACACTTTGCTAGTTTTAGCTATGTAGTGCATGTTGTGTGGGAGTTGTTTATAGTTTTTGATCACATTATCTTGATTTTGAAGTCACATGCTTTTAATTGTTAGGACTAGAACTTAATGAGAAAGGCATAAATAACCATCTCACCACTGTTTACTAGCCAATCATGAACACCTTAGTGCATATAATAAGATTTTGTGCTCGAGAAAGTGTAGTACATGCACAAAAAGAACATAAGGTGTCGCCTCAGATCTATAGGATCTTAAACAGTACCATAATATTACAAGCCCATGGGATCTATGGCAATTATCTATTCTCAAAAACCCATGGCAATTGTCTTATAAAGGCCCATGTAAAGTTATTTATCTTTAAACTATGACATTTATTTTACCATATTATAAACCCATGGAATTTAAAAAATAAGAACCCATGGTCACTATTTATATCACAACATTATTTTTTGAAACCCATGGTAATTATTCATCCTGCAAGCTCATCATTTAAATTATGACGTGATTATTGAACATTACTTATGCTATGGAATTCATTATTTCAAAGTACTAAATATTATTTACAAAGCATTTATCAAAACCCACACTACATTGAGCATCCACTAACAATAAGAGTTCATGAGGGATGAAAACCCATGGTAATATGTGTCATTGATCTCCATTTTGTAGGCCCAAATATGTGACAAAAGAAGAATAGGCCCAAGTAAAAAAGGGCAGCCCAGCTAAAGGGTCCAGCATGCGTGAATAGGCCTAGACTAAAGAAGGTAGAGAGCTGAACTAGCTAGCTAGCTCCCTTCTTGTTCATCCCTAACCAAGCTTCCATTGGAGATAACCAAACACCTAAGAATGAACTAAAGGCTATCCCATCAACTTTCTGCCATTACCCCCATCACGTGCATAGCATTCAGAGGTTGTGTTAGCAGCTAAAGTCTAAGGGGTAATGGGATTTCATCATCTTCCTCAAAGCTCCACCTCCAGCAGAAGGGAGCCATAACCAAGTTACTCAAATCTCAACAAATCAATTCTATAAATGCCAAAAACGTCCAAGAACTGGTTCATGTGCCAAGCCCATGAATCCTAAAGGGGAAAATTTGAGAAAATGTGGTTTGGAGGGCATGAAGGGATCTCCAGCAGAACCCTCTGAAGTGGGCTTAAACTTTGACACCTGGATTAAGGTGTTGAAATCCTACTTCCTTGGATCTAAATCTCAACTGCAACACTAAGATTCTTCCTTAATGTCTGTCTTAACCTCATTGGCTGAATACAACCTCAGAGATCCAGGCATTTAATGCAAGATTATTCAGATTTTTACCCATATGTGACATTGCCCAAAGAAGCAAAACAACCCAAAAGAAAATCTGCCATTTATGGCCAAATCCTAGGATGAGCAATCTACCATTCTGCCCCTTGATCAGCCCTATGTTTTTGGATTCTTGCTAATCATTCCCCCCTTAAGCTCCACTATAAAAGGGTAATCACATCAGCCCACAAAACACACCAAAAAAAAAAAAAAAAAAAACCCCTCTAAAAAACTCTGTTATTCTTGTTATTCTGTCACATTTTAGATTGCAGTTAGCTCCATTGACCCACAAATAAGCCATTTTAATTCATACCCACTTAGCCTCAGACATTCCCTTACTTCTTTTTTCTGCATATTCTAAGTTCATAAATGCTCCCTAATCAGCCATAAATAACTTTCTTCCCCATTAAAGCCTTAGTTTTAGCATTTCCCATTACAAGCCTACACACTTACTCATTCAAAATATCCTTCCTATCACACTCACACTCTACATACATATCCCATAAGAATCTTGGCATAATATTTGCTGTACTGAGCTGGAATCTCTCTCTCCCTTCACACCATGCCAAATAACCCTTTCCTTTTCACTATGGAGCCATTAATTTTTACTTTTTGTTTTACCATTGAAGGATATAATATATTTGTAACAATGGAATTCTTCCCTCATATTGATGTAATGATGGCTGAAAGTACCTTAGACCCTTCTGACCAAGACACACAAGGACTTCAAGAAGTGAACGCCTTCTTAAATTTGTTCAATAATTGACTGCTGAATCATTAGTCTAATTTTACCCTACCGCTGGAGAATTTTATTTTCTTGTATTGTTGTAACAGGACCACTAATCCGTTAATTAATTATTGTGAAATATTTTATTGGGCCTTATTGTTGTTTTTGCTAAGGTGCAGCCTTTATTTCTTACTTGGATAGGCTTATCACTACCCCTAAAGCCTTTGGGCATCATCTCAAGAGTGTATTGTTGAGTTTTGGCTTGGCTTTCCCATATTTCATTCAAAGACATCAATTTCCCCCTCAACACATATCAATGGACAAAATGCGCAAGCATCCCTCACTATCTTGGTAATTTCTCGGGTAAGACGGAGTTTGTAGAGAACACCCATTATGGATGTTACCACAACAGTATAGCTGTGATAACCCCATTAGTAGAGGAGGAGGAAGAAGGGGAGGAGGAGGAGATAGAGGAGGAGGAGGAGGATGATATAGAGGAGAAGGAGGAATAGGAAACAGAGGAGGAAGAGGTGAAAGAAGAAGAGGAAATTAACAGAGGAGGTCCATCATACAAGAAGTTTGTTTAAGCCTGCAATGTTGCTTAAAAATCACCACCTTCATTTTGTCTCAGAGGAGATGCGTAAGGATGCTTTTGTAAATCTTCCTCCACAGTTGAAATCCTCATCGAGCCTACTTTACTTGGGGAATAGACATTTTTGTTATGTAAGGACTGGCATGCCTCCGCATCCGGTCTATGGTGTTGATCACGCTGTACAAGATGAGAACGTACGGTTTATCCACATTGCAATTTTTCACGCACCCGGGCAGACGTACAAAAAGAATGGCATTAGATTTATCAAGAATCAATTCACAAACAGAGAAACCAATAAAGAATTGAAAGACACACCTACATCTTAGCGGAACTTTAAAATTGGTCTCTTTATCCTTGTCCTGACGGTTAAGTTCCAGTCTGAGACTTGGGTCAGTACGCTGTTATTTAGGATGAGGCGTAAGAAAAAGAGAGGGAGACAATGCCAGACCCAATCACTTCTTTAGATTGATTAGAAGTTAATGGTGTATTCACTTTGAAAAAAAAAAATTTTAATTTTAGAATTTTATGTTCTAATGGGTTTGAATTGAGGAAAACCCAAAAATAAACTAATTGATTGCTACATAACATGTATAATTTTTTTTTGTTAAGATAGTATAATTTTTTAATAATGAAAAAGATGCCATGACATTTACAAAATCCCACGTCATTACTCCGTTAGACATATAAGCAATAAAATTATCAAAAATTGATGAACGGACCAATAATGCTCAATTTTTAAATTTCATGAACCACTAATGCTCAATTGAAACTTTAAGGACCAAAAGCATTTGATAGGTATGTTTTAGGAACCGACAATTATATTGATTATATAAACAAAGACACTTAATAGTTTTTATATATTATTTTTTATTATGTATTTTTCTTGTGTCTAAATATATATTATTGATTAAATATATCATCAAACTTATCATATTTAATAAATATATTTTTTATAGTACACATTTTACGGTTAAAAAGTAATTGATATTACTATATATAGTATGAACATAGCATCTAAAACAATTACATCATCATATTTTTATTCCCTCTTCTAAAAAAAAAAAAAAAAAAAAATCATATTTTTATTCCGCCAGGATAAATTCATCGCACCAAGCAAGGACTCTTTCTAATCCAAGAAAAATAATGACACAAACAAACTAGTAAAATAAAATCAACTAGAAGAAATTAAGAACTAAAAGATTAAAAAAGGAACCATTGTAAACATTATCCATTAGGAGATACAATTCTCGATATTAATCTATTGTTTATTTGACTATTGTTGAAAACCAGGAGTTTTACTGTTGAACGTGCTGAAAGGGAATGCCGTGACTAACTGCACTCTGTTGAACTTGAAGCTGTGATTGGGTCTACCCTCTTTGCTCTGTATCACTTTTAAACACAGGCATTATTTCATAACTTCACCTGTGCTAGTTAAATTGTTTATGAAATTGGCAAAACTTAGATACAATACCTTAGATACTGTTCCTTAGATACCCCTCTTAAAATTCTGCCACCTATCCATCCACTTAAGTTTGCAAACGGCGTTAAGTTGGCCGTCTATATCTTTCTTTTTTACTTTTCTTGTTCTGTTGAAACCCAACCTGCCATGAGAGAAACAAGAAAAACCTCAAATCTCTCTCTCCAAAGAAAAAGAAAAGTTTCGCTAAAAGAAATCCTCTATGGACGATTCCACCTGTTCAATTGTCACCCATTCAATCAGCTTTGAGAACCCTAACCCCACTATCTTCCTCTTCCTCTTTGTCTTCATCTTCGCAGCTGAAGCGGCAACACGGAGCTATCAAGAACTAACACACAAAGCTGAAGCGGCAGCACGGAGCGACAACACATAGAGCGTCTCTTAAACTTGAACTAACACACAGAGCTGTCAAGAACGATCTATTCAGATCGTGAATGTTCAAATAGGGTGTAAAACACCTATGAACGTTTAGACCCCCAAATAAAAGTTACGGCTCGATAGATTTTACTCTAACTTTTACTAAGTGCGGAAAAGAGCATATGTGAGCGTATAAACAAACAAGCTACTCTAACCCATATTCATAATAACACAACAGTAAAATGAAAGGTAAAAGAGTAAGGAAGAAAGATGTAAACGCAAAGACAACACAGCGATGTGTTATCAAAGAGGAAACCGAAGTCCTCGACATAAAACCTCTTCGCCGCCCTCCAAGCGGTCAATAATCCACTAGAGAATGAAGTTGGAATACATGAATAGCAGAAGACCCTCCAAGCCTAATCTACCCAGTGTACCTAAGCCCTCCAAGCTTCTTGCTCCAACGAGGTTACGCCGAACCTTCGTCTTCTCTAACTTACCGGATCCCGCTATAGCCCATAGCATCAACCAAGCCTCATCGGCTTCTTTTGGTAATTCCCCAAAGCTTCCCAAGCTCCAAAACACTCTCTACACTCTGAATATGTGTGGGTTGTGTTTGGGTACAAATCTCCTCTCAAGGTATGACAATGGGAGAGGGATGAAAAAGAGGCTACAATGATTTCTCACTAAGGATGAGTAGCTCTCTCTCAAAAAGATGGGTGTGTGTGTTGTAGAAAACCTATCTAGGGTTTTTCTCTCTGAATGGCCTCAATTACATTTGTGGGTAATGAGGGTATATATAGTATGGGTGAAGGGTAAGAAAGTCACTCTTTAAAATCCTCCAGGAAGAAAGTCTCACAGGTATCTCGCGGGAAGGCCTTACCTGCGAGACACTCGCAAAAACAATAGCCTGGCATGACTCTTCAGCTTCCAGCATGTGCTTCTCACATGGCTATTTTGCGGGTAAGCTTCTAGTGAGACCCTTGCGAAATCCACTGATTCTTCAATTAAACTTGAGTCTTCACCAACTTAATACTAAACCCAATACAATAAAATCCCACAAAATACAAGGAACAAAATTAAAGCAATTACAACACTTTTTGTCATAGAATAAAGCCAACATAAATCATAGTTGTAAATTACAACTTTACAGATCGGTTCATACCCAGAAGATCTGAGTCAAATTTTGCGTTTTTAGACTTGGTTTTGCTGAAGGTCGGGTTGATTTGGAATTGGAATTTGTGAACTGGGTTTATGGGATTTCTGATTTTTTTTAAAAGAAAAAAGAGAGAATTTTGTATTATAAATAGAAAAGAAGTATACAATAGGGCCCTAGACTTAGCAACAACGTCCAACCCAAAAAAGATGAAACCACAAAACAGTGGTCTTACAAGAATAGAATAAACAAAATGCAGACTAAAAATTTTGGGTTTTTTCTGGATATGTAGGTTTTGGATGCTCTAACATTATAGGATGATTTTTATCTCAATCTCATAGATTGGGTGTGAGAAGTTGGGGTTTGGAGCTTTCTAGAATTCTGAATGGCTTTCACAGGAGAAGAGAGAGAAAAAAAAAAAAAAAAAAAAAAAAAAAGAAAGAAAGAAAGGAAGAGAAGGATAGAGTTGGTTAACGCTGTTTACAAACTTAAGTGATTGGACAAGTGGCAGAATTTTAAAAGGGATACTTAAAGAGCAGTACCTAAAGTACTGTATTTAAGTTTTGCTATTATGAAATAATGCCTGGACCATAGGCTAATTGAAGTACAAGGATAACTAAATAAAAATGTATGAACTGTGTAGGCCTTTGTTATCTTGGTAGTATGTTAAAGTGGGTACTGAGAAATATTGAGTACAACTATTTCTCAATTCACTATCTACCTATCTCAATAAACTATATTATCTCACTTTGATGGCCTCTTCCACCAACATCAATTGAAAATTATTATAACTAGTCGTAACCCGTGCGATGCACGGGAAAATTACTGAAAATGAAATCTAATGAATGCTAAGCAATTATGTAAAATATCATTTAAATTAAAAGACAAATATTAGTGAATGTTGTTATCCTTAGCTGTTTGTGTTACATCTAGAGTTTCATATCTAAGTTACTACAATACTACTTGTAGCAACTAAAGCTCACAATATAAGTATATTACATGAGGCCAAAACTTATATTATCTTCAAGCTCCCTTTAGCCTTACTAAGTCCCTAACAAAATTTCTTCTGTATTGAATTTGATTTCAGAGGACTTATTCAAAATTATTTGAATTAAACCTCACAAATTAGAAAGAAAAAATAAATAACATTACAACATTGTAGCTGATTAATATACAAATAAACTACCAATTTAACATGATAAATCACTATTAGTAATTTAGAAAGCAAAAACTAACAAAATTAAAGTTGTTACCTATTTAACCTAAAACTTTTCATATTCTAAAGTTGTCAAACACCTATTAACAAATAGCTATTGATATAAAATATTTAGTAATTCCTTCAATACCACAAGTTGTTCATGCTGTAAAAAATTTGAGAGAATAACACAGCAAGCATCTTAAACTCTTTCTTGCTTGGATCCTACAAAACAATACACACACACACACACACACACACACACACATGTAGAGAGACAACCAATTATGATAGTGTTGGAGGCAAAGTAAAAGATTAAAAAAAACTAAAGAAGCAAGCGGTTTGGCTAGCATACCAGCTAGTTAATTTATATCAAAAGATATAAAAATCTTACAATCAAATAGAATCCATCTTAAAAGTAAATAAATACATGTGGTACAATAAGATAAATAAAAGGTTTGTTAGGATGATCAAGTTTGGCAATGAAGAAGACGCAATAGCTATTGATGAGGGTAATCTATCTTAAAATGATGAAGATGCAACAACTACTAATTATGCAGATCTAGCATAATCTTATTTTGATTCAACTACAACAAAAATGACGATAATTACCATAAAAAATTATATAAAAAAAAAAACAGCCTTTTATGATATAGTACATCAAGGGGAATAAATAATAAACAAGCCTATGAACTAAACAAATTTCAGACACATATAAACAGAAGTAGAACACCCACTAAAGTGTTTCATTTCCTTAGATAATGTGGCTCAAGTCACAGCAAGCGCTGAAATGAAAAATTATGTAGATAAGAAAGACATTGTGACACTTCACAACAAAGGTTGCTTAATAATGATAATATTATACCCTCCGTCCCAATTTGTTATTTAATTCAACCATTACTCCAAAATAAAGGAGAAAGAATATGTATACCTTTCCAACTGGACTCCAAAGGAAATTGTAAAATGACAGCTTTATATGTATGCCACATTCCATATGATACATATGTTAAGAAACCCATTCTTTTTAGAGATACTTTAATTAATGTTAGCTCCCTGAGGAGTTTCTCTTTCTCTCATACTGTAAGGCAAGGTAATGCTGTTGTACATGCTTTAGCCTAGAAAACAAAACTTTCTTTTCCTTTATTAGTTTGGATGGAGACAGTTCCATTAGATGTTGATGTTGTTTTTTTTTTTTTTTTTTTTTTGCTGATTTTCCAGCTTTTTAATCAAATTTCAAGCGTTTTCTTTTTCCCAAAAAAAAAAAAAAAAAAAAAAAAAAAAAAAAAAAAAACTAAACTAAACTAAACACATAAAGAAATAGAAAAATTTGTGTCTTGTGACTTCTTTTGTTATTCTTTTAATGATAAAATGAAAAACTTACCTTAATAAAGACGTGGAACACCATGAACTTCTTTTGGCATATGCTTATGCAAATTTGCAATAGTACTTAAATTTTAAAATTAGTATGCATTTTTTTTAAATTAAGATATAAATATGTGGATGAGTTAAAAATTGATCAATACCAAAATATAATTGATCAAATGCTCTACATCATATCATCAAGAATATATCCTATTTACTTTTTTTCACTTGAGCTGGATTAATACATAATATTGCATACTAAACCAAATTAAACAACTTCAACACCACCAAAATAAATAAGGACAATGAAGTGCTAAAATTTTGTTTTCTATTTCTTTGTTGTATATCTGATGCTCTGCCCAAAACTCGATATTTCTTTTTTGCTACAAAGGACATAAGTTTATGTTCTACATAGACACTTATAGCAAAGGATATTCACACCAGCTAGTTCATGAGAATATCATCAACCTCAATTATTATTAGTAGTTGAGAACACCAACAATTCTTCAAATTCAATTTCTATTAGAAATTAGTACAATTTAATTTCCGTTAGACTATATATTCATGTTGGAACATATATTGAGTTCATAAAAACTGAGCAAATCCACCTTAAACAGAGGCCCAAGAAGGCCAACATCAAGAACTTCTGATATATAACTACCAATTTTTGTGGGATTCACCATGCTAAAGAACTTAATAGCATATCACTAGTAAATTTTAATTATTTCAACCAACCCAAACAAATAAAGAGAGCAATAAAAATTATCACCAACAGCTGTGAGTTGTAATACAAATTCTAGTCACCAACAGCGGTGAGTTACAATACAAATTTCTGGTAATTCACACCATGCTTGAGTTATACTAATGTAACAACAATACAAATTTCCAATGTCAACGATACTCTACATGAACTGTTCAGCCTTCCTCATTAAACAATAACTATGTTAGGACATATGTGATTCAATGTTAGGAACATATGTCACTATTTTATGTAATTGGCTAATACTTGTAATTGGGTAGATCTAGGATGTGTTTAATGCTTCAAGAAACAAGGTTTCAAGTTCAAGTGTTAAAGCCATGCAAGTTTGTCCAAGAATCAAGTCAGAAAGTGCAGGATTTTAAAGCTCGACAGCTAGCATCTATCGAGGTTTAAAGAGAGCTGTTTCAGCCCGAGGCTCGACAGCTGCTTAACAAATAGGGTATTTGTCGAGATTTATGAAGTTCAGATTTTCATCCAATCCGTGAATGTATGTTTGGACTTTCTTTTCTCACAACCCTAAACATATATAAGGATTATTTTAAGGGCCATAAAAGGTGACGCAAGTTGCACAAGAGCACAATTCCATAGTGTGAAGAAGAGTGTGACCAGAAACCTAGTTTGCCCTAGTTCTTCATTCTATTGAAGAAGCTGCTGTGTTTGTACACCGTAGGGTTTTGTAACCAATGAGCTTCTTGATCTTCATCGTGTGATGAATTGAAGAACTTTGCAACCAACATCCTTCTCAAGTTGATAATCAAGTCGCGTACTGGGATCCGTGCAATTGGTTAGTCACGTACTGGGAGCCATGCATTGAAAGGAGAGATTGTCACTACAAAACAAGTCCAATTCGGTATTGGGGTAATGGTTCAACTGTAGGTTGGTATAAGGTATTGGGATTCCTTTACTTGTAACCGCTTGTTTTGATAATAGTGGATTCTCGAGAGTGGTGACCTTAAAATCACCCGGTGGGGTTTTTGCCGTGTAGGTTTTCCCCATTCGTAAACAAATCACCGTGTCAATTTAATTTCCGCTGCATACTTAGTTTAATTGGTGATTTGTTTGTGCTGCCACGTATATTGCATGTTAATCTGATTAATTAATAAACTTGGCTAATTAATCAATTAATTTATCACAAGGGGTCAAGAAAGGACATATTTTGTATGTGTTAAGGACCAAGAAACAAGTGAAGAAAAGCTGTTCATTAAAGCTGGACAGATAGCTCGACACCTGTAGACATATAGCTCGACAGCTGCTCGACACCTCTCGACAGCTAGGCTATCTATCGAGCTCTTCAGTTGAAAGATATCGCAATCTCGACACCTCTCGATAGCTGATGGATCAATCAAGATAGCTTCTGTCTCCTCGACAGCTCCTCGATAGTTTCTCGATAGCTGTATCTGTCAAACTTTAAATCTCGACACCTCCCGATCAATCGAGGTTACGGGAATTCAGATTTTCAGATATGATTTTCGGCCCATGCTGACATGTATGTGTAGGGTTTCTTTTCTCACAACCCTAGATCTATATAAGGCTTATTTTAGAGGCCGTCACATAAGAGAATACAAAGAGAACATATGCAAAAAGTGACCAAAGTCTTATTCTCTCTGAAAGAAGCTATTGCGTCTTTGCGCCTTAGGGTTTTATAACCAAGTGCTTCTTGATCTTCATTGTTGATGAAGTGAAGAACTTTGCAGCCAACATCTTCTTCTAGTTGGTGATTGAAGTCGCATATTGGGATCCGTGCAATTGGTTAGTCACGTACTGGGATTCGTGCATCAAAGGGTGGCATTCATATATTGAAGAGTTCAGAGGTTCTGAAGCGGTAGAAGGTTTCTGCTGTGAGTTCATCTACAAGGATTGTAGAGTCTAGGGACAAAGGTTTTATACTAGATCTGAAACTTCTCTTTACTATAGTGAATTGCTTTTCGGGAAGGTTTGCCCCCAGGTTTTTTACTGTGAAACTAATTTGTTTCATTGGTTTTCTTGGGTCATCATATCTTGTCTTATTTACTTTTTCGCTGCATTCATTATTGACATGATATTGATGCTTGTTTGTTTTAACAAGATTTATTCATAATAAACCTAATTAACAACTTGGGTTTAAAACTTGTTAATTCTATCAACTGGGGTCTAAATTTCCCAACAAGTGGTATCAGAACGGGTACACTCTGATTGGATTAATTTCCTGAGTGTGATCCTTGACCCCCGTTGTCATGAAATCTCTTAATTGTTTTGATTTGCATGATCTTGTGTTGAATGATGATGATGATGTTCAAGATGCCTATTGCAAGCTTTATAATTTTTGTATGAAATCTCTTGAATGTTCTACAAAATTAAAAGCTAAATTTAAAAAGGTCAAACTTGAAAGAGATGATTTGATTGCTAAATTGGATGAAGCTAATAATTTGAATGAGAAATTTAAAAATCAAATTTCATCTCAGGTGGACAAAATTAAGAGTTTGGAAGAGCAACTAGTTGAATCTAAAATTGAAGTTGAAAAATTAACTAGTGCCAAACTTGCTGTTGAGCCTAACTCAAAAGAAAAAGATTTTTATATTCCTCCATTTAAAAGGAATAATGAAGAGTTGAAGACTAATTCTGCTAGGATAGACAAAGGTAAAATATCTGATGTTAACGCTGAAGTTTCTAAACCTATGTCTAAAACTCCTCCTAGGTTGAATGAAAAATATGAATTTGTCCCCACTTGTCATCATTGTCATATTGTTGATAATATTAGGCCAAATTGTCCTAAGTTGAGGGCACTGTCAACCTCTAAGGTTAGACCTCCTTCTAGGAAGCACAGTAGTTCGAAAACTACTCATGTTTGTCTCCATTGTGGTGTTTTTGGACACATTCGTCCTAATTGTTTCAAGTTGTTTCCTCATAAGCGAGTGTCTAATAGGTCTCATCCTTTGTCTAAAGGCTCTGTACCTATTCTTGGTGAGTTATTAAAAGTTTTGAGCTTTTTAACTCAATTTCAGGAGAATTTTAATTCTTTTATGTCCTTTAGTAGACATACTAGGACACGTGCCTTTTCATCTTCATGGCCAAAGACTCGTGCTGTGTGGGTGAGAAAGGAGCCTAAGACTTAATTGTCTTTTCTGTTTGTCCTCTGCTTTAATTATTTCTTTCTAAAGTAGGACTTTCTTTGCTTGATTTCTTATCTGCTTTTGGAATCATGCTTTCATGCATCTGCACTCTTCTATCATGCTTTCATGCTTATGCATCTTTCTTTCATGCTTTCATGTTGTTTGTCTGTTTTTGTTTGGTTGTTTAGTTTTTGTTTTTTTTTTTGTTTTCAAAATAAAAATAAAATTGAAAAATCAAAAAAATACAAAAACAGTGTGTGTTTGTGTACATTGGTACTTGTGTACCTTGGATGGCCATTGAAACAGAATTTTTCTAAACTTTGTATCTCTTGTAGCTTAGATGAGCATCTCTATGCACAACAAAGCAAGTGAGCTTTGTGGCTCTTGTTTGTGATGAGTAAGATTAAGTTATCTCTTATACTTAACACTCGTATCACTCTTTTTGACGGGAAGGATTAGAAAATCCTAAGAGAAAGGCATAAATAACCATCTCACCACTGTTGCCTACCAATCATAATATGACACCTGTATGCTTCGGCATAGCAAAAGTGCAGTGTCAATGACATTTGTGTGCCTCGGCATAGCAAAATTGGAATGTCAAATGCTTACCATCATTGGGCATTTTCTTTTCTCTCTCTTATATGCCCATGCATGATTTGCTAAAATAAATATATGCAAAGAAAATGAAAAGCAAAAAGATCAAATATGTTTTAAATATGATTGCAAGCGTGTATTCTAGGAGATGTGGGAGTTATAGGATGTACCTCGAAAGTGATAATTCCCATCAAACAGTTATGATTGTGTGTGAGTTAAAGTGATTTTCTCATATCTCAAATTGTCATAACATGTTGACAAATTTGCAATCTTGCGATGTTTTTCACACATAACACGCAATATTCTTTGCTACTATTAATACATGTGCAGGTACAATGTGATTTGGCCATCACAAGGTTTTACATGTGTTAATGTATGCTCACTAAACTGTTTTGACTTGTTTTTGAAAAATAAAATTAGTTAGACTTGTTTGGTGTGTGTGTGTGTTTTAGGATCTATGTGCTTAACATTTGTCTTGTTGAGAGATTTGTGTTTCACATGTTTTGCATCCTTCTATTATCTTGTCATCCATATCATCTTGGTTTATTACATTCATGCATTTTTATGGATTCTTTGTACCCCCTTGATCATCCTTGATCATCTTTATGTTTCTCGGGTGAAGCTTTCTAGCTTCTTGTACCCTTTGTCAATCATGACAAAAAGTGGGAGAATTTGTGGAGAATATGTGGTTTCTTTTTAAGATTCTACATGTTAGGGGGAGAAATACATGCATTTGTAAGGGGGAGTTGTGTTTCATCTTGTTAGGGGGAGTGCTTACCTCCTTCTTTTTGTACCTTGGGTTTTGTGACCATGTTTACATACATTGTGCATATCTTTGATATATATATGATGATGTATGTCTTCTTCACCTATCTTTTACATGTGTTGTTTCTTTTCTTTCTTTATACATATGTTTCTTATTACTTTTATGCAATTTATTATTTCTGTTTCACATTAAGATGCCTTAATGAGTTTTTTTTAAAGTGTTTCAGAAATACAGGTTGTCAAAGTCTACTTACCATAAACTCTCTTCTTGCAAAGTTTTTCAAGAGTTTGTGTCAGGATAGATTTTATTGTATTCAACAAGTGAGTATGAGTTGAGTGATTTATGACTTCTCTCATATGTTCATTTATTTGTTGTGGTTTTGTCACGGATTGCCAAAGGACATATTTTGTGTAATTGGCTAATCCTTCGACAAAACGCACTTTACTTATATTTGGGTAGATCTAGGATGTGTTTAATACTTCAAGAAACATGTTGTTCAAGTCTAGTATTAAAGCCATGAAGATTGGATCAAGAAACAAGTGAAGAAAAGCTGTTCATTAAAGCTGTACAGATAGCTCGACACCTGCGGAAAAATAGCTCGACAGCTGCTCAACACCTTTCAACAGCTAGGCTATCTATCGAGCTCTTTAGTTGAGAGATATCGCAATCTCGACACCTCTCGATAGTTGGTGGATCGATCGAGAAAGCTTCTATCTCCTCGACAGCTCCTCGATAGCTTCTCGATAGCTGTATTTGTCGAAGTTTAAATCTTAACACCTCCTCGACACCTCCCGATCGATCGAGGTTACGGGAATTCAGATTTTCAGATCTGATTTTCGGCCCATGCTGACATGTATGTGTAGGATTTCTTTTCTCACAACCCTAGACCTATATAAGACTTATTTTAGAGGCCGTCACATAAGAGAATACAAGGAGAACATATGCAAAAAGTGACCGAAGTCTTATTCTCTCTGAAAGAAACTACTGCGTCTTTGCGCCTTAGGGTTTTGTAACCAAGTGCTTCTTGATCTTCATTGTTGATGAAGTGAAGAACTTTGCAGCCAACATCTTCTTCTAGTTGGTGATTGAAGTCGCGTACTGGGATTCGCGCAATTGGTTAGTCACGTACTGGGATTCGTGCATCAAAGGGTGTCATTCATATATTGAAGAGCTCAGAGGTTCTGAAGTGGTAGAAGGTTTCTGCTGTGAGTTCATCTACGGGGATTGTAGAGTCTAGGGACAAATATTTTGTACTAGATCTGAAACTTCTCTTTACTATAGTGAATTGCTTTTCGGGAAGGTTTCCCCCTAGGTTTTTTACTGTGAAACTAGTTTGTTTCATTGGTTTTCCTAGGTTATCATATCTTGTCTTATTTACTTTTCCGCTGCATTCATTATTGACATGATACTGATGTTTTTTTGTTTTAACAAGATTTATTTATAATAAACCTAATTAACAACTTGGGTTTAAAATTTGTTAATTCTATCAACCGTGGTCTAAATTTCCCAACAGTATGTTTGGGCTTTCTTTTCTCACAACCCTAAACATATATAAGGATTATTTTAAGGGCCGTAAAAGGTGACGCAAGTTGCACAAGAGCACAATTCCATAATGTGAAGAAGAGTGTGACCGGAAACTTAGTTTGCCATAATTCTTCGTTCTATTGAAGAAGTTGCTGTGTTTGTACACCATAGGGTTTTGTAACCAAGGAGCTTCTTGATCTTCATCGTGTGATGAACTAAAGAACTTTGCAGCCAACATCCTTCTCAAGTTGGTGATCAAGTCGCGTATTGGGATTCGCGAAATTGGTTAGTCACGTACTGGGAGCCGTGCATTGAAAGGAGAGATTGTCACTACAGAACAAGTCCAATTGGGTATTGGGGTAAGGGTTCAACTGTAGGTTGGTATAAGGTACTGAGATTCCTTTACTTGTAATTGCTTGTTTTGATAATAGTGGATTCTCGAGAGTAGTGACCTTAAAATCACCCGGTGGGGTTTTTGCCGTGTAGGTTTTCCCCATTCTTAAACAAATCACCGTATCAATTTAATTTCCGCTACATACTTAGTTTAATTGGTGAGTTGTTTGTGCTGCCACGTATATTGCATGTTAATCTGATTAATTAATAAATTTAGCTAATTAATCAATTAATTTATCACAATGGGTTAATACGTTTTTGGCCTATCAAACTACATAAATTTTTCAGCCTCTCTTATTAAACAATATTTACATAAACTGTTCAGCCTCTCTCACTTGTAGTTTCTGCTTCAGTAGACAATTCTTTTCCAATGTCAAGGATTACTCTACATATCATCCACTTTGGGGCCAAAAATTCTTTTGGTTACCTAAACTATTCGGCCAACAATGGAATCTCCTTCCAAAGTAATAGGTGTGTAATCGCTTTATTCATATCCACTAGTAAGTTGCTCGTGTGATGCACAGATAATTTTGTAATATTTTATGTAAGACGGTTTTGGAGAATGTTGTACATATATTATAAAGAAAAAGTAAACTAAATTAGAGTAAAGAAACATATACATTTTGAGATATCAAATTTTAGTTTAGTATATTCATTGTACATTTGTAGCCTTCTCAAGGTAAGATTATTATTATTTTTTAAATAATGAAACTAAAAATAAATTCAAAAGAGTAACAGGTTCATGAAAATCAACTAATTTGTGTTGTATTCATGTGTTGCATACCATGAAATGAATATATATCCAACTCTCTCACCGTCTTCCACTCATTGATAGTATGACATTAAGACATGATGTGGGCAAGTGCGTATGCATGTGTATTATATATGATGATTTAAAACTATGGTAGAATATGGTTTACTTTGTGCACCAAATATTCTCTCTACTTATATACTCAAAACAAAAATTATCCAACCAAATTACCCAGTTCAAAATCATATTTAAGCCCCTAATTAAAAATATAAAAAAATTACCTGTAGCGGCTTGATGGTGGTGGGAGGCCAGTATGACGGAGGTGGTAGCCCCTCAGATTTCTCTTTCTCTCTCTCTCTCTCTCTCTCTCTCTCTCTCTCTCTCTCTCTCTTACAAATACTTTATCAATCTCAAAATTTATATATATATATATATATTGGTAATAGTGAAACAATGCGTTTTATTTAACAATCCACAACATTTTCATGTCTCTCTATCTCTCCCTCTAGGCCTTATCTAGTTAGTTATTACTATTAGTCCTTAATTATTATTATTTTTACTTTTGTTTTTAATACTGAAACAGTGGGTATGCTAAAAGACATGAAAAAGAGAAAAAGGTGAGGTGTAAGTTTAGAAAATTAATAAGATAACAGTAAAAATAAGTTAATGTGAACTTTTTGGTTACGATAAAAATAACTTAATAAAAAGAGTTAAAAAAAAAAAAATCTAAATGTAAAATTAGAGTGTCGTATGAAAGGATCTCATGGACTCCCACATGAGGTCTCTACTTTTATATATAAATATATATATATTTAATCGTAAATGTGGTAGAAATTCAGATGGGTATTTTTCCTACATGTCAAAACCACCTTAATTGTAGGAAAAAGCTTCTACTATTATATATAGTATTAGATATAGTTTTTAAACTGTGCAATGCATGGTATTTTATTAATGTCAATTTATATATTATGTATTTGGTTTAAGTTATGTAGACTAATAAAATAAATAAGTAATGACAAAAAAATATAGTAGTATGATATATTAATTCATCAACAAAACACATTTATATAAATATATATATATAAATATATAATGTTGCATTAATTTATGCTTCTAGTTTAATTTCAATTTTATACTATTTAATATTGAAAATTGTACAAATCAATTCATGGTTGTTGTGAATTGATAATATCTCATTATTTATCTATTACATATTATTATATTATAAAAGTTGGATCACTTACTGAAGCATAAAAAATTAACATGTAGTAAAATTCTCAATAAATTTAGGGTGATATGGACTAATAATGTTATGTGGCAAGTTCCAATTTGATTTTTTTTTTTTGAGAGAGAGTTTCAACTTATGGTGTCCGCTTCTGATAATAGCTCTTTATTATCAAACCAAGACACCAATCAGTTTTGGTATAGGCGGGGATTGAATCCCAGATCTCTTATACAACCATCAGAGACTTTACCAGTTGAGCTAATTGGAACCCACTATTCCAATTTGATTAAGAATGAAAAAATGAAAAACCAAACCCAATAATTTTTTGAAAATTAAAAGATCCTCATTAGTCCACAACTCATTCTTGACCAGAGTAATCCCTACACCAATTAATATAGAGAGTCATAGACGAATAACAAATACAAAGACATAAACAAAGCCTTTTGGGATGCACTTCTAGTATGAATATAATTGCTAGAAATGACTAATAGTGGTTTTAGACAATAAATAACTTTAGCGAATTTTATTAAGTTATTTACAATAAATCCAAACAAAGAGCCATGAACATAGGAAATCTAAGGTGATAGTCATCACAAATAGAACAATTGCAAAGTTACATAAATTGAGATCAGAAAGTTAATTACATGTATAATGAAGTGATATATTCAAACTTGAAGGAAAAAGTCTACATCAATCAATCTCAATCAAATTGTCTTAACTTCTTTGCTTCAACTGCCTTCATAATACTGAAAAAATAGAGAGCAATGTCATTAGTCATTTCTATAATATTGTTTTTATACATATTCAACTAAAAGCAAATGTGTTTCAAAAAAAAAAAAAAAAAAAAAAAACTAAAAGCAAATGTAATTTCACTTGAAATTTTCGGGTCATTCTTCCGTACCCCCTTTTTTTTAGGGGGGTACGGTACCCTTTTTAATCCTGGCCATAAATTTTACACATTTGAATCCTGACCATTTATTTATTTATAATGAAAAACCAGTTACCAGTTAAGTAGGTAATTTATAAAAGCAAAAATACAAAGACAAACAAACTATTGTTCTCTCTCTTGCGTCTTCTCTCTCAAACTGAAAACCTCTAGTGGGTGTTCCTTCTTTTACTTCAAAATACTAAACGATGCATCTCTGCAATGCTTGGCTTCCACCACCGATGGCCCAAGAGAGAGAAGGACTCATTCTCTCGGGTTGCGGGCTTCTTCAATAAATCCTTCAAACCTGATGACCTAGATTTTGTCTACTCCACTCTCAAATGGATCTCTATCATCGACCTGTGAGATTTCTTCAATTCTCTTTACTCTTAATATTTTTTTTAGTCTTATCAATTTGTATTCGATATTAGATCTCTCTTTTCTTCTTTTATTTATTTTTTTCATTTTGACTATAAATTTTTGGGTATTTTTAGCTTTTTCAGTATCATTTCAATTCTGGGTGTGTTTTGTTTTTCCTTATCTTAATTCAAGTTGAAAATTCGTTTTGTTTTGTTTTTGTCTCTATAATTTGGTTATGCCTTTTGTTTGCATGAGTAAATACCAATAATTTGCTGGCTCTGAATTGTGGATTATCAAATGCCCATTTGATCAATGATTGAGTTAAGAAATGAATCACTGATGGTGAATATTGGGGTATAAGGTAAAGTGAGACTACATAAAGAGCTGTTATTCACTTATGGTTTGATCCTTTTTCTTTTTGTTTCATTTTTCATATAGAAAGCTAGTTTTGCTTATATTTCGTCCTACCTAATCATGTGGGTTGTTGGGGGTATTTGGATGAAATTTATCTATGGAACTGTGCCAATTTGACTAGGAAAAAATGTGTGTGTGTGTGTGTGTGTGTGTGTGTGTGTGATTTTTTTTTTTTAAGTTAAATTAATTAAGCAATAGTGATAGAAGACCTTTAGGGGTTGATTTGTGAAGTGCAATAGATAATGAACTTGTTTATCTGTCTTGATATTGAGAAATGGAGGAATTTCTAGTTATCTACTGAAATGCTAGATGTAAAGTATGCCTTAGCTTGAGTCAAGGAGTAGGGAAAGTTGCGAGGTAATAGAGGGATGACTATTGCAGTTGTGAAAAATTTGTAGCCATACCATTCATTTGCTTTGTTTTGATGGGTTAGTTTTGAAACTATCCTAACGGGATTGAACTGAAAACCTTGTGAAACATACCATTCAATAGCTTTGTTTTGGTGGGTTAAATTTGAAACTATCCTAATTGGAATGAACTAAGTTCCTTGATAAAAATCTACCCCATTTATAAGTTATTACTAAGAACCTACTAATCTAGTGGTTTAACCAGAGACTAATCCTTTTATTGATAGCTTTATTAAATAAGTTTAATTATTTGGTTACTTTGTTTCTGTGAATGGGTCCAAACACTTATAACATGTTTTTTAAAGTAATATCTAATTTTAATAACTCAGCTTATATATAACCATTTCATTTTTCCTATCAAGATAACTCAGCTTATCAATATGAATAATTTATTCTTTGTTTCCTTTTCAGCCTCATTTTGTGCTTGATTGAGTACTAGTTCCTTATTCTTTGTTTCCTTTTTAGCCTTATTTATTCTTGAGCTGTTATATGCTACTCCTCGGAAACCCCAACTGTTAAAAATACATAAGGGTTTAAAAGCAGAGAAAATGAAAAAGCCTTGTAGTTAATTTGGAATCATTATCATGTTATTTGGGGTTTCCAAGGAGTAGCAAATGACAGCTCAAGAATAAATAAGAGGAATTAGTCTAACAGATTTTGATTATGGTTTTATTTCTTCATAAATTTGGCTGTTTTTACTAGTTTCTTCTTTTTCGCCCCTTACCAGAGAGATGCAGATAGTGCACTGGAGCAAAAATAGATAAAAGGGAGAGATAATCAAGTTATCTTTGTGTTTATCAAATTCTGTTAAGAGAAAAGACAATGTAGTCCAAGGATGTTGAGTACTTTTAATCAGTTATTCAAAATATTGCTAGTTTTAGCTATTTCATGTCTTGTTATTTAATTGTAGTTGTTCGACAATTAAAACATTGAACAACATTTTAAAGCCTCATGTGGTCAATTTTGATCTTTTGTCTTTCTATTTTTTCTATCATTTCTTTTACTATGCCTTTATCTATTATGTCTATAGCACTTCTATCTTTTATGGGATTCTTTTCCTTATCTTCTATACGTGTTGTTCTTTCCTTAATTGGGTCAGTCTTTCTTCTGTCGGTTGCTTTTAAGTCTTCTTTCTTCGAGTCCTTTTCTTTGTCATTATATACTATAGATATAGCTCTGTCAGTTGCTTTTGAATTTTTTAAATTTCTTTCTTTTTCTAAAGGTGAGTTTAAAGCTTTCAATCTTTCATAGAGGTCCAAAAAACTATCATTTTTTCTTTCTACTACTTTAGTATTTATAGTGGATCTTTCACCATTTTCTAAAGATTCTAATTTTTTATTAATCATGTCTAAAAAACTATTATTGTGTCTATTAGTCTGTCTGTTAATTTTATCTCCTGTTAATGTACTCCAATTATTTGTGTTACTATTATAATTATAATCATCAATATCACTGTCAGAATCAGAATCTGTTTCATCATAATCCATATTACTATTTAACCAATTATTGTCTATATCTTTCATGCTATAACCTTCATCATAATCTATATCATCATAGTCCATGATTCAAATTAGTGTGTGCCTAGCCTAAGTGTGAACAAGCAAACAGATGATGAACTGATAAACGTATTTATTTTCTTTCTAAGCAATTAATAATTACTGGCGGAACTATTACTAACCACTAGTATCCTTGCTATCGGGACCACCTCCTCGGGAAACTCCATTGCGGGACCACCAACGCCTGTCTGTTGGCTAACAAAACGGGCTGACCAACGCGAAACTATGGTTTGCCAACGAGTCAGAGGCTGACCAACACTATCAAGGAGCAAGTAGTGGCTATGTAGTAATATTAGTTCCTAGTAACGTCTTAATTGCAGAGAAATAAAACTCATACATCTACCATCCATGGCTCTGATACCATTAACTACCCACATTAACTGATTTTAGCTTTGATTTTATCACATTTTAAAGTCTCATGTGTGTTCCTTTTAGAAAAACTACAACTTTATGCAAAATTGAAATAATGGATTCCAATGACCACTCGTAGATCAAGTTTTCCATATAAAAATAATTATATATAATAATAATAATAAAAAAAGTTTCATATCACCACACATAGATCAATTCAAATGACAATCAAAGCGCGTTGAGCTCACAAGTTGTGCAAGGTCATGAATTATCTTCTATATCATTTTGATTTAATATCTCGTGTTTGCTAAAGGATTTTTCTTTTCTGGCATAGGATGATGTACTTTGATCCATTTGCCCCTTAATTTCATTATAAAAAAATATATAATCTAAAACATTTCTCTAACTTTGAGATATTAATGGTGATATTTTGGAACTTATATAAAATCATTGTCATGGGTTTTATTAAAATTGATGAACAATGACAATTTGAGCCACCAATTCCAAAGAGTTACTTGGAGAGGTAGAGAGTGATGGACATATAATCCAATATCTTTATATAATTCAATATCTTTTTATCAAAATATGAAATTTAATTTTTTCAAAAAATTGTAAAATATCTCAAATGCAAAGATGGCTAGAAGGATATGAGAGAGAGAGAGAGAGAAAATCGTGTTGGTACCATCCAATGTGACTAAAAAAAAAAGAACTATCAAATGTGACGTTGGTATCGACCATTGTGATGTTAGTACTATCTAATGTGACAAAAAAAAAAAAAAAAAAAAAAGGAACTACCAAACGTGGTAATGGTACAATCATATGTGATATTAGTATTGCCAATTTAATGTTGGAACCATCCAATGTGACCAAAACATAAGGGAATCATCAAGTGTGACAATAGTACAATCATATGTGATGTTGGTGTGATTTTAGGATCATTTGGTCATTTTTTTAGGTTCTATGGGTATTTCGGTCATTTTTTAGGTTTAAGGTGCATTACTGTCGTTTTTTAGGTGCTAAGGGCATTACTGTCACTTTTTAAATTACAAGGTCATTTTAGTCATTTTTTAGGTTTTTTGGTTATTTAGGTCATTTTTTTTAGTATCTAAGGGTATTTCGATTATTTTTTAGGTTTATAGGGTACATAAGTCATTTTTTAGGTTTTAAGGTCATTTCGGTCATTTTTTAGGTTTTAAGGATATTCCAATAATTTTTGAGAGTTTCGGGGTTATTTTGGTAATTTTTAAGTGTTAGGATGCGTTTTGATAATTTTAGTATATTTGAGGGTATTTCGAAAATTTTAGAGATTTTAGGAGTATTTTTGTTATATATATTCATTGATTATTAGGTAATTCGATGGGGTTGGGTTGACTACGCCCATATGTAATGTTGGTATGGCTTAATGTGACGATGGAACTGTTAAATGTGAGTAAAAAAAAAAAAAAAGAACCATTGGATGTGACAAAAATACGGTCACATGTGATGTATGCATTGCCCAATGTGACAATGGAACTGTCAAATGTGAGAAAAAAAAAATAGGGCACCACCTAATGTGGCAAAAGTACAGTTAGATGTGATCTTGGTACTACCTAATGTGACAATGGAACCATCAAATGTGAGGAAAAAAAAAGATTCACTGAATGTGACAAGAGTACAGTCACATGTAATGTTAGAACTATATAATGTGAGGATGAACCGTCAAATGTGAGAAAATAAAAAAGGGAACCACTAAATATGTCAAATGTTAATGTTATGTTGGTACTGCTGAATGTGACAATGGAACCATCAAATGTGAGAAAAAAATAAAGGAACCACCAAATGTGACAAGAGTATAGTCACATGTGATGTTGGTACTGCACAATGTGAAGATGGAACCGTCAAATGTGAAAAAAAAAGGAACCACTAAATGTGACAAAAGTACTGTCAAATGTTATGTCGGTACTGCCGAATGTGACAATGGAACCATCAAATGTGAGAAAAAAAATAAGGGAACCACCAAATATGACAAAAGAACCGTCACATGTGATGTTGGAACTGCACAATGTGATAATGGAACCATCAAATGTGAACTAGGGCTTCAAGTCGTGGGTTTGTGGGCTTTTCTAAAATAAAACTTAAAATAAGACATGCTAAGATTCGAACCTGTAACTGCTTGGCAAAAGTTCTTATTACCAGCAAGCTAATGCCACTAAGATGATGTAATGCATATCTAAATATATATATATATAAATAAATATAAATATAAATATAAATTAATTAATTAATAATATATCCCTATTAATCTCACACATTAATGTTAACTAGTCGCTAACCCGTGCGATGCATGGAAAAACTATTGAATATGAATTATTAATTAAACTTTGTTTATTTTCTACAATCAAAGCAAATGGGAAAAAAAAATTCCAACAATGAAATAAGAATTTAAGCTACTACTTATACAATGTTGTTTACAGTTCCAAGCATCCTTAAAAACTTTAATTTTTTCGCCTTAGTAACCTTGCACAAAACAAAAACATGAGACAAACACATGGAATGGGTTTGAATTTTTTCACAAAGAAAGAAAGCATAGGATACCTTATATTAAGTTTTGTGAATGTGAATAAATATTGCACATCAGTATCTAACTCTCATCACAAATAATTGAATGTTTCACATTAGGATTCCAATCTCAAAAATCCCCACCCTTGATATAAAACATTCAATTACTAAATGGAAAATATCAATTAAACAAAAATTTAAATAAAAATTAGGATTCCAATTCCCCCAAATAATCAATAAATAATCAAATTTCAATTTCTAAGATTCCAATCTCCTAAATCACATGAACCCAAATAAAATTCACAATATTAAAGTCAAATCTAATGAAAACGCCTAAAAAACATAAAACCTGGTGTAGTAG